>CM022874.1:46214217-46241411 GCA_012654025.1 Pachypsylla venusta
AATTTACTAAATTTTGACAAACCATTCCAGAGTTACAAGTTCGAATCCGGGATCGGGCAAAATAAAATTTAGGAAATACTAATTGTTTAGTCAAAACGTTGAAGGATATCGAATATATATATATACCCCCAAAGGTGCATAGGTACATCTATTTTCGGAACAATATTTCGAACCTATTCCGATTTTTCGGCCGATTATTTTGCGTTTTAAATAGGACCTACTACTCAACGGCATGATGCAATCAAGAAAGGTGCGGTATTCTCAAAAAATCTTGTTTTATCTGAATAATGGAGCAGTATGCTAAAGTTTATGTGGTGCCCGAAAATTCGAGGTGAAACGGATGGCTCCGCCCGTTTTTGTCCACGGACACACCTAGTTTTGTACCTATATGGGCACCGCAGTCTGACAAACTGCGGGTCTTACACAACTTCAACTCGTCCTTGTCCTGGTTTGAGGATATCAAACCTCAAAAGGTAGCCAGCGTCTATGTCACGTTAAATACACCAGTTCTCGTTAGATCACTGAAGTTAAGCAACGTCCAGCAAGGTTGTACCATGTGGGTGTCCACGTGGGTTCGCGCCCTCGTGATGCTGGCTATTTTTCCGGCCCAACCTAGGCTGGGTGAGGTCAATGTGGGTAGCTGGTTTGCAAGTTTCCAACGAATGGAGAGTGAAACCCCCGTCTTGAATGACCAATAGATAATCTCAAAACGAATAAATAATAAACTGACTATGTTTTCACTCGACTAATTATTTTTATTTGTAAAATTTACAGTTATCAAATTTACACATTTGTACACCTGTACACTTACAGAAGACATTATAAAATTTCTTGCATTATAAAATTTACAAATTGAGTTGACATGTTTCGTCTCCTCCTAGAGACATCCTCAGAACAACTAATTATATATTAAAAAATAAAAATTAGTTGTTCTGAGGATGTCTCTAGGAGGAGACGAAACATGTCAACTCAATTTGTATATTTCATAATGTAACCTTTAATTTCTTTATCCTGTACGTGTACAGGTGTACAAATGTGTATCTAACTTGTAAAATTTGCAAATAAAAATAATTAGTCAAGTGAAAACATAGTCAGTTTATTATTTATTTTGACCAATAGATGTTAAAGAGACTTTAAGCCAAATAAAAAAAAAGTGAAGGCCGGTGAGACTTCGAAAACTCAGGAGGCCAAAGTTCGACGTAATGAATAAATTTTTCGATTACAGATGTCAGTAACGTTTATGGAGAGCGTGAAGACGTATCTTTTTGTCGTCATTTGTATTCTGCATCAATTAATGAATACATTTTTCCATTACAGAAGTCTGTAACGTTTATGGAGAGCGTCAAGATGTATCTTTTTGTAGTCATTTGTATTCTGCATCAATTAATGAATACATTTTTCCATTACAGATGTCAGTAACGTTTATGGAGAGCGTGAAGATGTATCTTTTTGTCGTCATTTGTATTCTGCATCAATTTTTGAACAACTTTTTTGGCGAAATGTTGATCCACTGGGTAAGTAGGTTCCTACTCAGCTGGAACCAAAAGAAAAAAAATGGATGCATGTACTTATGTACACGCATTATACTTCTTTTTATGAAACAGAGGTCTTGACACTGAGTCACGAGGTTCTATGGATATAGAATGAGAAAATACAATATTTAAATTTAACTCTCATCATTTTTTCGAAACTAACTCCATCTTCATCATTTTTTCATAACTAACTACATCTTGTTAATTTTGTGTTACACTGATGCGGTGATAATTTTTTGTTACAAGTGCGCGCGCATCTTAAAATTTTACTCTCATCATTTTTTCATAACGCGCCTAAAGAAGTATAACTTTAAAATATTTTCAAACGTCACTTCCTTTCACGTATGATTTTTCTTTCAGTATCTTAATAGAATGCTTTATGGGGCATAACAGGAATTTGATTGGTTTATTAACAGGTACAATACAAGTTTAATCATAGTCACCATTGACAATTTTTTTGAATTTCAGCAACACCGTATCGTCAATTCGGTGTACGAGACACCCTGGTATACTGCTGACAGAAAATTTAAAAGGTCAGTTCGGATCATTACAGCAAGATCTCTACGCCCAATCAAACTGAATGGATTCAAAATGTACATTCTGTGTTTGCAGTCATTTGTAGAGGTAAATTGAAGTAATTTCATTTATATGTCCTGAACGTAACTTTCTATAAGGGTCGTTCTAAATTCCTTGCCACGGAAGCATCCTCATTTTGTTTCACAGCTCACGAGTATATGTCCTGAACGTAACTTTGTATAATGTTCGTTCTAAATTCTTTGCCACGGAAGCATCCTCATTTTGTTTCACAGCTTACGAGTATATGTCCTGAACGTAACTTTGTATAATGTTCGTTCTAAATTCCTTGGCACGGAAGCATCCTCATTTTGTTTCACAGTTTACGAGTATATGTCCTGAACGTAACTTTGTATAATGGTCGTTCTAAATTCCTTGGCACGGAAGCATCCTCAATTTGTTTCAATGTGCATTGCAGTGATGACGCTTCGAAGCAAAATTTTGCGTCTCTTGTGTTAGCTTTACTTCTACATTTTTCTACATGTTTATGCTGTGTTGAGCGGGTGGAAGCAGGATGGCCATTGGAATAAGTGCATATGTATACCTACTTGCGGCTCTGCCTCAGGTGACTATATGTTCATGTCTCTCACACGAATGATTGCTTTCTATAATGTCATTTTTGTTTAAGGAAATATTTTAAATATTTTTCATTTTCGTCGGATCGACTTTTTCAAATTTAATAGAGTTTTTCTATCTAAATTTGAAAAAGTCGATCCGACGAAAATTAAAAATATTTAAAATGTTTCCTTAAACAAAAAAAGTAAAGTCACCAATGACATTCATTTATTATAGTCCCCAATGACATTCATTTATTATAGTCCCGAATGACATTCATTTATTATAGTCCCCAATGACATTTATTTATTATAGTCTCCAATGTCATTCATTTAATATAGTCCCCAATGACATTCATTTATTATAGTCCCCAATGACATTTATTTATTATAGTCTCCAATGTCATTCATTTAATATAGTCCCCAATGTCATTCATTTATTATAGTCCCCCAATGACATTCATTTATTATAGTCCCCAATGACATTCATTTATTATAGTCCCCAATGACATTCATTTATTATAGGTCCCAATGACATTCATTTATTATAGTCCCCAATGACATTCATTTATTATAGTCACCAATGACATTCATTTATTATAGTCCCCAATGACATTCATTTATTATAGTCCCCAATGTCATTCATTTCTTATAGTCCCCAATGACATTCATTTATTATAGTCCCCAATGACATTCATTAATTATAGTCACCAATGACATTCATTTATTATAGTCCCCAATGACATTCATTTATTATAGTCCCCAATGACATTTATTTATTATAGTCTCCAATGACATTCATTTATTATAGTCCCCAATGACATTCATTTATTATAGTCTCCAATGACATTCATTAATTATAGTCACCAATGACATTCATTTATTATAGTCCCCAATGACATTCATTTATTATAGTCCCCAATGACATTTATTTATTATAGTCTCCAATGTCATTTATTTATTATAGTCTCCAATGTCATTCATTTAATATAGTCCCCAATGTCATTCATTTATTATAGTCCCCAATGACATTCATGTATTATAGTCCCCAATTACTTCATTTATTATAGACCCCAATGACATTCATTTATTATAGTCCCCAATGACATTCATTTATTATAGACTCCAATGACATTCCTTTATTATAGTCTCCAATGACATTCATTTATTATAGTCCCCAATGACATTTATTTATTATTTCTATAATGTTAGTTTTTTCTTGTTTCAGTTTTGCAGGCGCATATTCTCTTACTACACGGTCCTCAGTGAAGTTTCCAAGTAGACATTTTTAACAAGACAAATCAGTCATAGGTATAGAAAGTCCACCGATAAATAGTACATGCAGTTTCACAAGTATTGTCCATCGTTTTAACTTTGGAACTAATAGAAATTCAGGTATAGAAACTATAGCATCCCCCGATCTCGGCTTCGCCCGCGCATATTTTAAATGATGTATCATGCTGTCTCTATAGCTCCAATGTACTTCTTATGGGACTTGTTTACTTTTCGCAATTTCTACCCCTTAAAATTAAAATTTTGCAAAATCCTTTCTTAGTGCACACTTACATGGTGCAACGAAGATCCCTGCCAAATTTCAAGTCTCTAGCATTAAAAGTTTCGGCTGTACGTTGATCAATCACGCAGGACATTGCTTTTTATATATAAAGATAATGTAAGAACCTTACATTACGGTCATTCGACTGGTTATGTTAAAATATAGGTTCGATCTCCGAAACTTCTTTGGAGATTAGTGTAGGTTGCTCGAAAATTTTAAATAGATGGGTACAATATTTATTTTTTAAATAAAAAATATCTTTTCATTCTTTCAAATAAATAATCAGGCTGTCATAGGCTTATTTTTCTTACCTTTGATCATTCAAGAATGTGAGGCCTTTTTTTCAAACAGAACTAGAGAGTTTTTGCGTGAAAACTCAAAACGGTCTTCGCTATACAGACAGAGACAAGTTTTAACATTCAATCTATCTGCTTCCGTCGACCCTGCAATCTGTTAACTGGCTCCGAGGATTCGTTGCTTTTTGACATCCTGTTCCTGGGGTATCGGAATCTATTTCTACCTCCGTCAACCCTGAAATCTGTTAACTGGCTACGACGATTCGTTACTTTTTTAACATCCTGTTCCTGGGGTATCGGAATCCATTTCATGTTGAGGTTGGCTTTTTAACATTTATTAAGTCAAAATGTCTGCTATTATCATTTAATATGAATTCTATATTTTCAAAAATTTCTGATTAAGTACACGCCTTTCTATTTAGTGTATAATTATATTTAATTTACTTTCTTTGATTTAGCTATCTATAATTTCTTTCTTCTTTGTTCGGTTGACATTCAATAATAATTTATTCATTAAAGTTCTTCTGGGCGGTATCATTATCTTTTAATTTAATGGTATTCATTTTATTTTCGAATGGTAGACCTCAATCAGTCTTGTCGAAAAAAAATCTTACTAAAAAGGCGAGTTAGAGGTATTTTACTGTGACAGAAAACATTTTTTGTGTCTCTTATATGTAAGGCCATTCAAAAATGAATGGCATTTTCACAATTTCTTTGGGTATCACAGCATTATTTAAAGAACCTCTTGCACTAATAATCTCTTCATAATTCTAATCTTTTACTCTGGTAATGACACCAAATGGCGCCAAATGACTACAATCTATAGTTCCAGTAGTGGAGATGAGAAATCACTTCAATCTATAGTTCCAGTAGTGGAGATGCCAAATTACTTTAATCTATAGTTCCAGTAGTGGAGATGCCAAATTACTTTAATTTATAGTTCCAGTAGTGGAGATGCCAAATTACTTTAATTTATAGTTCCAGTAGTGGAGATGCCAAATTACTTTAATCTATAGTTCCAGTAGTGGAGATGCCAAATTACTTTAATCTATAGTTCCAGTAGTGGAGATGCCAAATTATTACTTTAATCTATAGTTTCATTAGGCACGAGTACTAAGCCAACGATCATACCACGTTGAATACACCAGTTCCCGTCAGATGACTGAAGTTAAGCAACGTCGGCCGTGGTCAACACTTGGATGGGTGGACGCTTGGGAACACCAGGTATCCTTGTCTCTTTTTTCCGGCCCAACCCAGGCTGGGTGAGGCCAATGTGGGTAGCTGGTTTGCAAGTTTCCAGCGAATGGAGGTTAAAACCCCCATCTCGAATGACCAATAGATGTTAAAGAGACGTTAAGCCAAATTTAAAAAAAAGGCCCAATGGCATTTTCACAATTGTGGGTATCCCATCATTACTAAGAGGTCGCTACCTCGTGAGGACGATAGAGTATCAATGTTGATACTCTATCGTCCTCACGAGGCTGGGTGTAAAACGAAAACACAAGCAGAAAGTGGAAAAATCTCCGACTCGCCGGGGATTGAACCCGGTCCCCCAAGTGCAATGCCAGTGTGATACCCACTAGACCAGAAGGACTGCTTTGTGTCTCGTATAACTTTAATGAAATTTAATTTGAAACATGTGTTATACAGAATAAATGCTACCAAAAGAAATTCAAGATGACTCGATGGCCAAATACGGCTCAAAAACTAATCAGCCAGTTCTTTGAACATAATAAAATGTCCTTCCCTTTTTTGAGATCAAATTAATGATTCACACCTAAAGGGGACATCGCCCCTAGCGCCCCTTGTTTCTGCTATTTGCTAAAATAAAGAGCTATTTTATTGTTTTTTTGCGGCTTCAGCACATAATTACGCATCATGTTACCCCTTAGGTGCTAACAATAAAACAAAAAAACCCATTGGACCTATTATCTTTTTTTTATTGGTAGATACCTACTTCTTTAAAGTTGTAAAGATAGTTAATTATGGGACACCCCGTTCTTTACCTAATAACACGATAGTGGTTTTCCAAATCAAAACAAAAAAATTTAAATTTCAAACAACCCGCCTACCATTTGGAAAAGTTTGTTATTAATGTATAACTTCGTGCTATTTCTTTGCCATCCAGTTATATAATATTTATAATTTCAGTAAATATGTAAATTGAATTTTAAAATATTTACTATACAAGTACCAATAATGGCCACTCTTACAATTAGTGCAATATTCTATCATAAATATGTAAATTGAATTTTAAATTATTTACTATACAAGTGCCAATAATGGCCACTCGTACCATTATTGTCATATTCTATCATAAATTGTAAAAATTGGGTAGCCAACGATCATACCACGTGGAATACACCAGTCAGATCACTGAAGTTAAGCAACGTCGGGCGTGGTTAGTACTTGGATGGGTGACCGCTGGGAATACCTTGTATCGTTGGCTCTTTTTTCCGGCCTAACCCAGGCTAGGTGAGGTCAATGTGGGTAGCTGGTTTGCAAGTTTCCAGCGAATGGAGGGTAAAACCCCCGTCTTGAATGACCAATAGATGTTAAAGAGACGTTAANAACAACTACACCAAACAGTCAGTTTCCTTGAAAATGATGTCTCGAGTCGGAAGTGAATCTTTGCCACAAATAACGGTAGTGTTTTTTAAAGTTATAAATAGGATGTCTAATATAAATTTGTTAAATAATAATCCCTAGTTGTACCAAAATCAACATCATTTGATTTTTTCTGCCCCCTATAAGTGACAGGCGGGTGTTTTCTTTTTTTAATGCAGAATCACCTACTGAAATGAATCAGTAGTCACCTCAAACTTCAAAATGGCCGCAATCTTGAGGATTGCATGATCTTGCTACCAGACGCGGTCCTTTCTGGATATCTTGAGGGAGATTGATTGCTCAAATAAATCAATTTTTCAGGGCCGGCATCTCTGTCTAATACTATTACACTTATACACACCATGAAATCGATTAGAACAAAAGCCGCTCAAATATTTTCTAGTGATAAGTAAAGGTAGACCACTACTGGGAATGTTACCTTACTTATTTCTTTTTTAGTTGTACTTAGGTTATAATTTCTTTTCATCTAAAGTTCATTTGTTTCTCTTGACTGTTACGCCAAATTTTGTTAACCCTGCTTTAAATCCAATTGTTGGTAATAGTAAATTAAGTAACCTAAAGAGGAAAAGTAGTAGATTTTTTGATCGAACGAACTAGCTTTACCACAGAATAAATATTTGAATCTGGTCTACGATTTTTTCGCAAAAATTTTTGTTCGATTTTGATGAGATATTAATTATATTAATTATTTATGAATGAATTGATTATTTGTTGGCCTTTTGGTTGCCATATGACCTATGTGAGATCTACAGTTCACATCAGAACTATCAGTTTTACACAGCTCTGAGTATAATCAATCACCGGTGTGATTTAGGGGGAATTAAATTGAATATTGTCAAGACTACACTTGAATTATGGCCATGCTAGTTGTAGGTAACGATTGACGGTGATGTAAGTTAGAAATAATTGTTCATCCTTTTCATCTATACGATGAAAGGATTGTTGGTTCACACGTATTCAATTAGAAGTTGTATAATATGTTATGTTTATATCGGAAAAAAACTAAAAAACGGAGGACACGCACCCAAAGTTAACATTTTTAACAAACTATTTTAGATTGGTAATTTAGGTTTCATTTCATCATTTAGAAATTTCAACTTGAAAAAACTGGGAATCATAGCACAATATTCCGATTGGTTTCAAAATATGACCGATTTTCCAAAATAAAAGAGCTCCTTTTAATAAAAATAAAAATCACTAAAAAATGTTTCATGAAATGGTCTGGAATAAAGCGTTTTTGGTTTATTATTTTCAATAATGAACCTTTGGAATCGTCACGAAAAAAAAAATTACCCCCCTCAAAATTTGATATTATACGTTGCAAGTTACGTAGAATCCAAAAATCGAATAAAAAAATCGTACGCCGTGATGGGCTCTTTTGCCACTTAGCGTTAACCGATTTGGATGAAATTTGGTATATAGGTCCCATCTCGAATACACCCTTGGCGGTTTTTAGTACCGTGGCTTGAATTTCACTACCGGCTATCAAGTAAAATTACTTTCTGTGTATCTGTCAAACATTTTTTCGCGCCTCTAAATACTTTTAATGTATTATTTTATTCAGTGTGGTATTCAATAATAGTATTACTGTAATTTTTATTAAATAATTGTAATTTATCAATACACTATCAAAATGAGCTCCAATACTAACGGGTTAGTCAGGAAGAACACCTATATGAACTTTAACATTTTTCTCCTGAAAACAGTTTTCCTGTGGCCCCTCGAGACTAGCAATGTCTTTGTCAACTTTGCTTATCGCTTTGTAATTTGGTTTACATTGTTCGTCCTAATCGTGTCATCAATCGGTCAAATTGTTCGAATTTGTGTTGGAGTCAATCTGGAAGAGCTGAGCTCAACGGTGGACGTGTTGACACTGACGTCATCTGCTTGCTATAAACCTATCTTTTTTATAATATTTAATATGAACAAGTTGAGGAGAATCGTCAATGTGATACATTACACGTTTGAAGAGAAACCAATCAAAGGTAAGATAAACTAATCGAAGGTAAGATAAGTATGTTCAATGTAAGATAAACTAATTGAAGGTAAGATAAGTATGTTCAATGTAAGATAAACTAATTGAAGGCAAGATATACTAATAAGTTGAAGATATGATAAACGAGTTTAAGGTAAGGTAAGTTAGTTGAATAAAAAATGAAACAATCGAAGGTAAGATAAACTAGTTCAGGATAAGAATCAAAGGTAAGATAAGTTAGTTGAATACAAAATGAAACAATCGATGGTAAGATAAACTAGTTCAGGATAAGAATCAAAGGTAAGATAAACTAATCAAAGTCAAGTTAAGCAGGTTCAAGGTGAGATAAACTAAAACTATTTAAATGCAAGATATACTAATTGAAGATATGATAAACGAGTTTAAGGTAAGATAAGTTAGTTGAATATAAAATGAAACAATCGATGGTAAGATAAACTAATCAAAGTCAAGTTAAGCAGGTTCAAGGTGAGGTAAGATAAGTTAGTTATCTTACCTCACCTTGAATGAACTATTTGAATGCAAGATATACTAATTGAAGATATGATAAACGAGTTTAAGGTAAGATAAGCTAGTTGAATATAAAATGAAACAATCGATGGTAAGATAAACTATTTGAGGGTAAGATAAACTAAAACTATTTGAATGCAAGATATACTAATTGAAGATATGATAAACGAGTTTAAGGTAAGATAAGCTAGTTGAATATAAAATGAAACAATCGATGGTAAGATAAACTATTTGAGGGTAAGATAAACCAGTTCAAAGTAAACTAATCCTGAAGCGGAAGTAAAATTGTTGAATCTGAGATAAACCAAAAAAAAAAAAAAACTAGTTAAGTAGGTAATTGAATATAATATACACCAATAAGAGGTAAGCTAAATCAATTGGGGATAATATGAACTCTTTTAAGAAGATAAACTAATTCAATGGAAGAAAAACGATCTTCAGCTAAGCTTCATCAATGAAAGGAAATAATGAAAACATTAGGCAGGTATCTACGGAAAGTGCTTAGGTATCCGCTGAATCTAAAAATTTGAAATTTATATTTTGAGGAGGCCCGGTAACACACAGCCATGTTCCTTGATCTTTTTACCGGGCGCAATTCGAGGGACGAGGTACTTCGTTTGTTATACGACGGTCTGTGAACAGTAACACTTTAAGATTTTTTGTAATTTCAATATGGATGTTTGTGCCCAAATATTTGAAATAAAGACAAATTTTGTTCCAAGGTACAAAAAAAAAAAAAAATCTTTTGTAAATTTGAAAATTTAAATGTATATTTCTTTGTGTTATTATGTCACAATTTTAATGGGCACCATAGCATTACAAGGTATTCTCAACAATCACTCCAATATCACTCAGCCTAAGCTACACTCTAACATTTTCCTTATAATGCTACCACTTGTCGCTATTACCATAGCTGCTCAATTGTCCTCAGGAGGCTGAGTTACCCCCAATCACAAACAGACCAAGTAGAAAATTTGAAAAAACCTTTATCAAATTTTCGTCCTGTCTAGGAATCGAACCAGGAACCTCCCTGGTGCAAGCCAAGTGTGATGCGCACTCTGTCTCGGAGACGTCAAAAAAACGTTTTTTATCTATGCATTTCGATTGTTACGGCATCATCAGGATCTAGAAACATAAAAAAATATTTTTTTTTCGATCACATTCATGAAAATGTCAAATGATGTTAATCCAAAGTGGAAAATTATTCACCAAAAGAAAAGTTTAATAGTACCGAATTCGATGGGAGTCTGCTCAACTTTATTGTTCACTTTTCGGGGTACACTCAGCCCCGGGTGGACAACTGAGTAAATTTTGATTGCAGCAAAACGGCATATGGAGGCTATAACTAGTGGATCAATATGATCTGGTGTTCACGTTAGTGTTGTAGTCATTTATAGAAATCAAATTTGAAAAGATCATTTTCAAAAAACAAAATTTTTCATAAATCAAAAAGCCCCTAACATCAGGCATAACATATCAAAATTATACGTTTCTAAAATAAACCGCTAAAAAGATAAAAACCATTTTCAATAAACACAGTATTAGGCCCCCCCGGGGGGGGCAGAGCCCCCAAAAACTATACAGCAAATTTTCTTCATGTCCTAAATATGTATACCAAATTTCCTCAAAATCGGATAAAACTTGTGGCTTGCATTGCGTGACAAACAAACATACATATACATATAAGCACATACACATACGATTGCATTTCAGGATGTATTCTGGGGTCAAAAGAGGAGTTCACTAATGTTAACAAAAATAGGATGAATCAAATAACTGCTCCATTTGTTTTCCTTTTTTCAGGATTTCACAAATTCCGGATGATTTCACATTTAAAATTTACCAAACTCTGCTCTGTTCTTTACATTTTAAGCTCAGTATTGGCATCTATTATTTGGTGTTTTGGACCTCTTTTATTGTCGCCTGAGATTCCTGTGACTAAAGGAGAACCTTTTACAAATTTAAAAAATCGTAAAACGATGCCATTGAATATGTGGTTACCTTTTGATTTTGTCCAAAGTCCGATCTACGAAATCATATTCATTCTCGAATTCTTTGCATTTTGCTCGAGCGCCGGTTTGTATCTCACTATGGACACATTTTATTTTGTAATGATATATACAATCTGCGGGCAACTCAAGGTGATTGATATTTCGATGAAATATCTTTTTGTTATTGATGAAAAATTGAAGGAAGCAGATAGAAATGTTTCAATTGACAACAGGAAATGTGAGTTGAAAATGAAATGATAATACGGGATGTAACACAAGAAAAGGTATTTCCTGTTAAACCACATGTAGGTACAATGGCTCAAATGGAGGGGGGAGAGGGGTATGTTCTCTGAAAACACTTTCAAGGCACCCAGAGTTAAACAATTTTTTGCAATTGTTTCAGAATGCCATTTTAGGTTTACATGATGAGTGCATCACCTTATGATGAGTGCATCACCTTTTTTTTTTTTAAAAAAAAAAAAAAAAAGTTATTCCCAGGAATCACTTTCGCATTATTTCAGGACACTCCCTTTTACAGCTATGTCATTCCGGAAACGAGAAAATTCGATCAGAAAATGTTTGCTACGGGCGGGATTCGAACCCACAACCTTCGGACCAAGTGTCAATGCTGTTAACAATTCGGCCATGGCGATCGAGTGCATCACCCAGTATTCTTTAATATGTACTTAACTCTTCAAACATATTTCTTTAAAAACACAAGAAATGAAAATGATTAAAAACACTTGACTTTATGTTCTACAATTTTTAGTATATTATTCGATACGCGTATTTCGGATTTTACTCCATTATCTTTTTATTTAGATAATGGAGTAAAATCCGAAATACGCGTATCGAATAATATACTAAAAATTGTAAAACAATGTTTTAGAACAATAAAGTCAAGTGTTTTTTAATCATTTTCATTTCTTGTATTTGATAGTTCTACCAAGTGTTCAAATGGTTTTTCTTTCTTTGATATTTCTTCAAGTTATTTATTGTAAAAATGTGTATTACCTACCTAAGCCCCTAACATAGCAACGCCTAATTTGTGTTGATATCTTAGAGGAGCTCTGTAACAGAAATTTCTGTTATTATTATTATTATTTTTTTCTAGCTTTCTAGTCAAATTTTTTGGTAAAGAAATAGAATTGAATATTATAATAGATTTTTTTTCTTCATTTTTTACAGTTAAAGATCCAAAAGACATTGCTTCTATATTGCACAACGAAAATGTGAATGTCAAAATAAGGCGAGACCAGGAGTTACGTCGCCATAAGTTGATGAATGAAAACTTGCACCGAATTATAAGACTACATGCCACTTTATTGGAGTAAGTAGATGATCAGCTTCTAGCTTTTTACTCTAACATATACATAAGCTCCTCCCAGGTCTTCTAAGTTAAAGGTCAGAATGTAATCATGACCCGAACGAAGGAGGGTCTAGTTTTTTTAATACAGTCTGTTTGCCTACTTGTCCATGACTAGAGAAGAGTAACGTAGCCAAAAAAAAAAAAAAAAAAAAAAAAAAAAAAAAAAATCAATTTCCAACGCCTCGCGCCTTGTTAAAATAATATCAATTTTATTTTCTAAATCAATATTATTTTATTATTAATTTTAATTTGATATTATTACTTAATGGACCCTTTTATTTGTTTCACAGATTGATTCGGTCGATAGAAGTTTTATTCAGTTCAGCAATTGCCGTTGATTTTCTTCATGCGATTTTCTCGTTAAGCTTCGCGCTTTTCCAAACTCAGGTAAGTATTAGTATTTCTTACCTATTTAATTATTTTGAAGAACAAATTTCCTCATGATGCAATGGTTGGGTCTACTTTCGAGGACATCATAGAACATGACTATCAGCATCACACCAAAATTCCTTTCCATTGACTTTAGTATATGATGGGACCAAAGTAATGACCACATTTGTTGATATTTTTTTTTTCTTCTATGGTTGAATTATACCAATACACTCATAATAATATTACAGATCACCAATACCTCTTGAAATGTTCTCCTAAACCTCGCCATTGATGAGGATGGTTCTCTCAAAAATCACCGTGAACGTCCTTTTAAAGATCAATCGGCAAAGAAACTTACAGACTCGCCTATATTTGAGTGTTGATATCACCTTAGAATGAAACTAATAGACACCTGAAAGCATTAAGGTGGAAAGATATAGGGTTAACTCTTTTGTCCCGCTCTTTACAAGTGCATTCGTCCAGTTTTGAATTAGCTCTAATATTTGTGTTTGAAAATTTGATTTTTTAAGAAAAAATATTTGAATTTAATATTATTATCCCATGTAGATAGGTATCTAATGTTTTGATCTGCGTATTTGACCAATGGGACCAAGCTTATAACCCGAGACACCTAAAGCTCATGAAGTTGAGAATAATTGCCAAACCTTAGAATGTAACTGATTGCAGATGTCAGTGACATTCATCGAGAGTGTGAAAATGTATCTTTTCCTCGTCGTTTGTATTCTGCATCAATTTCTGAACAACTTCTTTGGGGAAATGTTGATCCATTGGGTGAGTATAGCTACTTAACATAACCTCTGGGTAGTGGCGTTACCACTGGTGAGGGGGAGGATTAATCTAAATTATTTTTTAAAAAAAAACATAAAGGAAAATATCATAGTGACCTTGACATTTCTCTCAAAAGTCGCGTTCAATATTATTTTAAGGCCAATTTTGTTTCTTTAAATGGAACTTTATTCTTGACTAGCATCCCCCGATCGCCGCTTCGCCCGCGCATATTTTAAATGATATAGGTATCATGCAACCTTCTCGCTTCAATGTATTTCTTATGGGGATTGTTTACTTTTCGGGATTTCTACCCCTCAAAATTAAAATTTTGCAAAATCCTTTCTTAGTGCACACTTACATGGTGCAACGAAGGTCCCTGCCAAATTT
Organism: Pachypsylla venusta; assembly: GCA_012654025.1. Classification (NCBI taxonomy): domain Eukaryota; kingdom Metazoa; phylum Arthropoda; class Insecta; order Hemiptera; family Aphalaridae; genus Pachypsylla; species Pachypsylla venusta. Next base: position 46,228,767 of record CM022874.1, read on the forward strand.
CAAGTTTGTAGCATTTATAGTTTCGGCTCTACGTTGATCAGTCACTCAGGACCTCAGGACATTGCCTTTCATATATAAAGATTGTGATCTAGAATTTTGGATTGTGCATTAAAAAAAATCTTTTATATTTAAAAAAACGATTTAACTTCAGTTTTCGAGATAAACGATAATTGAGTGTCACTGTCCTGTTTGATAATTTTAGACCCTTTTCGAGAAAATCGATCTTATTAATTAAAATGACCCACCCTAAATACATAAGCTCCTCCCAGGTCTTCTACATACGTGTAACCTATTGGAAAATGACTCACCCTACGGTCTTCAGGGTTAGAATGTATCTAGGTCTTGATCTCTTTTAACGAGATCCCGTAAAATCCATTTCCGCATTTTTTTCGGGATTTATAGATTCTAGAAAAAGTTCGAGGGATAATAGAAAGGGTCAGTAATGTATTTCAAAGTTGATGTCTTAAGAGAGGGCTCCGTAGCACATCTATCTTTTCTGATATTTTAACGGGTTCCAGTATAATTATAGTCACCATGTTCATTTTTTTATTTCAGCAACATCGCATTGTCAATTCGGTGTACGAGACACCCTGGTATACTGCCGATAGTAAATTTAAAAGGTCAGTTCGGATCATTACAGCAAGATCTCTTCGCCCAATCAAACTAAATGGATTCAAAATGTACATTCTGTGTTTGCAGTCATTTGTAGAGGTAAAATTAAGTTATTAATCAGAGGGTGAATTCTTAAAGGTCATATAGATTCTAGAAATCTTTTAGTGATGTAACTGACTAGATTTTCGCCGTTACAATTCGATAATTTGATTTTGGCGGAAGATTTGACGTTTCTAAATTTTTTTGAGGAATGGAGATCTGGGAGCCTCATACTCGTATGTTATTGATATCCGGGTACATATAAATTTAAAATAAATAAACTGTATTTTGAAACATCCGTTGGAATTTAATATGTCAAGATGTCCTGAGTTTGAGTTTAAAAAAATATGTGTCAAGATGTCTGGAATTTGAGTTTAAAAAAATATATCTCAAGATGTCTTAAATTTGAGTTTAAAAAAATATGTGTCAAGATGTTTGGAATTTGAGTTTAAAAAAATATATCTCAAGATGCTTGAATTTGAGTGTAAAAAAATATGTGTTAAGATGCCTGGAATTGTAGTTTAAAAAAATATATGTCAAGATGCCTTGAATTTGAGTTTAAAAAAATATGTGTCATGATGCCTGGCATTTGAGTTTAAAAAAAAAATGTGTCAAGATGCTTGGAATTTGAGTTTAAAAAAATATGTGTCAAGATGCCTCGAATTTGAGTTTAAAAAAATATGTGTCAAGATGCCTGGAATTTGAGTTTAAAGAAATATGTGTGAAGATGTTTGGAATTTGAGTTTAAAAAAATATGTGTCAAGATTAGTCGAGAAAGAAATAGGAAGTAAATGAACCTTATGACTAAAGATTATGTAAAAACCAATGGTTCTGAAACGGTGCCAAAAAATCATGAACTTGTGGGCAAGTTATTGAAAAGAGACGTTTTCTCCAATTTGAGCCATAGAACAACACATGGTTTCAATTTTATTTGTTTTTCCCTTTCTCGTTTCAGTTTTGCAGGCGCATATTCTCTTACTACACTGTGCTCAGTGAAGTTTCTAAATAGACATTTTCAACCAAGATAAGAACCACGAAGTTAGACATTTTGTTGCACCTGTCACCGATTATCATGTTCTGAAGACTGGAAATCTATAAAATTTTGGAGTTACGTAGTTACCAGGCATTCTTCAGATTCGCTCATTATAACCTCAAATGTTTTATTTGATAAAACTGGTTTTATCGATAATGATTTCTAAACTAATATATAGCCCTACACCAGCGAAATTATTATAATGCTAGTATTTTAAAATAAAGTAGATTACTATGTTATTTGTTTTCGGTTTATTTATTTCAGTCTAAGAAATAACGATAAAATGCTTTTTGTACAAAAATTTGAAGTAAAAGTTATTATATATTTTCTAGAAGATAACAATCTAAAAAATGAACCGATCAATTTTTTTAGAAACTGACCCGAGAATGCCCGAGCCCTGATTAGGACTTCCTACTTAGGGCTTTTTTAGAGTGAAAATAGTTCATATTTATCAATGTGTTCCCTTCCAAATTTTTAAGATCAGTAGATCCCGAGATATATTTGGGGAGACAGAATCACATGAAACCCAAATTTGTTTATTTGCCTACCGGCTCTGAAATGGAAACCCAAATAATTGGCTAATTTGTATGCATTTTGAATAAGGACATATCTCTATAATCTCTTCCTTGAATGTTCCACTAAAATATGGATACATGTTTTTATGACATGTTTCGGTAACAGGTGCATTTAAATAATTAATTCGTTCAGTAGGTGGATGGGTACTCCCTAAATTAATTGCCTCAGCTCCTCCTTTCTCATGAATTCTTCAATCTGCAATGCCCTTTCAATAATTGGATTATTTGGGAGTATTCATCTGGATTGTCATTTCAAATGTCATTTTTACTTTCTCTTCCTATAGAAGAAAAGTATTGTAATCGTGCAGAAAATTTGGATATTTTTGGCCCAAAAAATCGTCTGACGGAACCCAAAACCAAAAATAAATTTCAATTTGTCATTTCATATTGTTTTTGGGCCATATTTTCACTATTTTGGATCATTTTTTAAGTTTGGAAATATTTGGAGCCATGGGGTCCAAAAAACCGATATTTCCGACGTGGGCCATACGTACGGAATCGTGTGCAGAGCTCTGGAAGCCCGCTCGTCCGATTTTAATGAAATTTGGTACAGGTCATCTTTGGGCAAAAAGCCCGACCCATATTTTTCTTTTTCTCGATATCGCCCCTAGAACATGTTTTTTGGGACCGAATCTCTAAAATCCAAACCACATAACCAATTTTGATCAAATTTAATATCAGTAATTATGGAATCATTTTATCTAAAATAAATAGTCTCACGTGGGTGTATCCCTGTCAGGGGCGCCACCAGGGGCCAAACAAGGCCCTTAAAATGGAAATCCCTTTTAAAATAAAATATTCCAAATGTAGATTAGCACATTTATCGATCATTTTTGATCGAACGAAGTGAGGTCTAGTTTTAACTCTAAACGTCTTTTAACTCTAAAAACTAGTTTTATCTAGGCGCACGGCAGTGCGACAGGTCAAGTTCCGGCCTGACGCACGCAGTGTGTATACACGAAGGTTTTCCTACCCTCCTAACTTTGATTATGATAATGACTTGAAATTTACATAAGGACCACTATGAAATGTCACATAGGAAATTTGAAAGCCTCAAGATAAAAGGTTCAAAAGATACAGGGGTACAAAAAGTCCAAATTTTACTACTCATTCATTCACTCACTGACTCATCAATATTATGAGGCAATTCCAGTGGAGATAGAAACACGAAATTTGGTGGAGGGGTGTATTTTGACCTACAAATAAAGGGAAAAATCGAAAAAGTACACTTTTCCATCTTTAACCCCCCCCCCGTGCCGAAAAATTGGAACTCGTCATTTGTACGGTGTTTGGCTTAATTGATGATTAATTTGTAATGTTTTTATGTATGATGATAAAAAAATATCAATCCCCCCCACCCATAAAAGCATTATTTACTATTTACATGATAAGATAAATTGTTTATATTTGCGATGATTAGTCAGTGACTTGGTAAGTAATTAATAAGATTTGGTTAAGTGACATGTAAGTACATTGCCAAAGGTAGAATACCAGCAACCTCCTCCCACACACACACAAAACATATTAGTATATGCTTTATGACTAATCATTTATGTATTTTGATTTGTCATGATTGAACACTGGCTGGGTAAGTAATTAATTAATAAGACTTGATTGAAAAAAAAAAAATCTGGACTTTTGGGACTTCGGTGAATTTTGAAGGACAATTAGATAATAAATACATCAATTAGTTCCATATTGAACGACCTGTATCTTCGAGTGATTCAGATCCCAAAAAAAACATAAATGTGAAAAAAAAGACCAAGTTCCAATCCAAAAAATTTCGGTCCATTAAATTAGTGAGATCCAAATTAAAATAGAGCCAAGTCCTCTTACTATCAGAATAAGTTTTGAATTCAATGAGTTGGATCTTTTTATATGTTCTCTCAATCTTAATCTTGCTCTAAAAATTAAAATGGAGCCAAGTCCTCTTACTATCAGAATAAGTTTTGAATTCAATGAGTTGGATCTTTTTATATGTTCTCTCACTCTTAATCTTGCTCTTTGCAAGACTGCTTCCTCCATTTTCGTAATCGAATTTCAACCTTTAACCCCGTTAAGATTTTCGTGATTTCAGCTTGGAAAGTTTTTAGGAATAACACTAACGCGTAGGAAAAAATTTGGCCTAACGTCTCTTTAACATCTATTGGTCATTCAAGACATATTTACTGAAATTATAAATATGAAATAACTGGATAGCAAAGAAATAGCACGAAGTTATACATTAATAACAAACTTTTCCAAATTGTAGGCGGGTTGTTTGAAATTAAAAATTTTTGTTTTGATTTGGAAAACCACTATTGTGTTATTAAGTAAAGAACGGGGTGCCCCATAATTAACTATCTACAACTTCAAGGAAGTAGGTATCTACCAATAAAAAAAAAGATACTAGGTGCAATGCATTTTTTTTGTTTTATCGTTAGCACATGAAAGGAAACATAATACGGAATTATGTGCTGAAGCCGCAAAAAACAATAAAATAGCTCTTTATTTTAGCAAATAGCAGAAACAAGGGGCGCTAGGGGCGATGTCCCCTTTAGGTGTGAATCATTAATTTGATCTCAAAAAAGGGAAGGACATTTTATTATGTTCAAAGAACTGGCTGATTAGTTTTTGAGCCGTATTTGGCCATCGAGTCATCTTGAATTTCCTTTGGTAGCATTTATTCTGTATAACACATGTTTCAAATTAAATTTCATTAAAGTTATAAGAGACACAAAGCAGTCCTTCTGTTCTAGTGGGTATCACACTGGCATTGCACTTGGGGGACCCGGGTTCAATCCCCGGCGAGTCGGAGATTTTTCTACTTTGTGCTTGTATTTTCGTTTTACACCCAGCCTCGTGAGGACGATAGAGTATCAATGTGAGTAGCGACCTCTTAGTAATGCTGTGATACCCACAATTGTGAAAATGCCATTGGGCCTTTTTTTAAAAATTTGGCTTAACTTCTCTTTAACATCTATTGGTCATTCGAGTTTGCAAGTTTCCATTCGCTGGAAACTTGCAAACCAGCTACCCACATTGACCTCACCCAGCCTGGGTTGGGCCGGAAAAAAGAGACAACGATACGTGGTGTTCCCAAGCGTTCACCCATCCAAGCATTGACCACGCCCGACGTTGCTTAACTTCAGTGATCTGACGGAAACTGGTGTATTCAACGTGGTATGATCGTTGGCTTAGTACTCCTGCCTAATGAAACTATAGATTAAAGTAATTTGGCATCTCCACTACTGGAACTATAGATTAAAGTTATTTGGCATCTCCACTACTGGAACTATAGATTGAAGTGATTTGTCATCTCCACTACTGGAACTATAGATTGGAGTCATTTGGCGCCTCCACTAATAATAGCGTATAATTTCTTTTAATTTAGTAATGGGTTGTAAAATATATTCTTGTTTATTGAAGTTATACTTCTTTAGGCGCTTTATGAAAAAATTATGAGAGTAAAATTTTATTTTTCTGTGACGCAGGAGATTTTTTTTTTACCCATACTGTGACGCGGGAAATTGAAAAATCGACATCGAAAATTTCAGCCCATTAATATACTTTCTTCTTTTTTTATAGATAAGGAAAGTCGTGTAATGTTCACACCAGACTTTTATTCTATATTTTTCTTTTATTCTATATTATTTATAAAAGATGAAAGCATTCGTGACTCGTAAAAGTATGTGTCGTTAATAACTAGGTTTTGCGTACCTACCGAAAGTTTTTTCAAATTTAAATTTCATTCTGGATACAAATATCCCACCCACATCATCTCTAAATAACAACTAAACATGTCTGTTAGTTTTGCATAATATTTTCTGTTCCACCAACATCGGACAAGATAGCACCATCGTTAGAGAAGTTACATTCAAAATGGGTTCTGAATCCAAAATGATTAAGAAAAATAACTACATGGATTTTTGTATCTATATTTTGAAAATCAGTTTCCTATGGCCTTTGGAAACAAAAAATGTGTTGTACAATGTTGTCTACCGTTTTGTAACTTTCTTCACATGCTCCATTCTCATCTTGGTGTCCATTTGTCAACTCATAAAGATTAGTGTTGGTTTGGACTTGGAGGAGCTCAGTTCTACTGTCGATGTGTTTACTATGACAGCTTCAGCTTGCTATAAGAAACTTTATCTTATTTATAATATGCGACATTTGAAAAGAATGGTTCGCACAATACATTATAAATTTGAGGAAGAACCAATACAAAGTAAGTTGTGTGGGAAATATAAAATTTAGTACACTGACATAACAATTCGATTTTTGATCATATGAATGTAAGGCTGGATTCCTTTTATCCGTGGTTACTGTTCAATTCTTTGGTTTGCGGTACAATGTTTTTTGCCTGTTTCGTAAACCAAAATAACACAAGGAACTAGCGTCAAGCTTGTGTATTGCTCATAAACAAAATCAAAATGAGGCCGTATCCAGGATTTAATTTGGAGGGGGGGAGTTCATGTAAAGGGAGTTTGTAGCTGTTTGTAGCTTTGGAGGACTTATTATGAAGATAGGAGATTTGCGACTATTTTTATCCAAAATTAAACAAAACAAGGTCAAGTCATTAACATAAAAAGTGAAAAATGAACATATAGGGAGCGGAACAAAAAAGGGAGCGGAACAAAAAAGGGAGCGGATGTTTATATCTTGAGAATAGATTTAAATTTTGAAAAACTGTGCACTTCTTATTACTTTATTCCAAAGGAGAAACTTTTTCTATTGGTTTTAAATTTAGGACATTTTCAGGGGAGGTCCCATGAGATCAACTTTAAAATCTTAAACCCTTTTGTAATATATTTTTGAAAAATAAAATAATATGAAAGTAGTAAGACATTTATTTGATATCTGCACGCAAAACAGGACTGCAGTTATTCCAAGTTGAAGTTCACCCCCTCTCCAACTGAAGTCAAATATTTGAAAACCACCAAAAAAAAATTCCCTTTGAAATAAAGATATACGTGTTTCAGCGTTTTTCAAAATTCAAATCCATTCTCAAGATATTGAATTGATCTTCTTTTTTAGACACCCTGCAGATATTCTTAATATTTGACATTAGTTGTGTGGGAAATATAAAATTTAGTGCACTGACATAACAATTCGATTTTTGATCATTTGAATGTAAGGCTGGATTCCTTTTATCCGTGGTTACTGTTCAATTCTTTGGTTTGCGGTACAATGTTTTTTGCCTGTTTCGTAAACCAAAATAACACAAGGAACTAGCGTCAAGCTTGTTGTATTGCTCATAAACAAAATCCAAATGCAGAGTTTACGAAAGAGAAAAATTTAAATGTAATCAAAATGCAGATTCTACGAAAGAGAAAATTTTAAATGCAATCATAATGCAGAGTTTATGAAAGAGAAAATTTTAAATGCAATCATAATGCAGAGTTTACGAAAGAGAAAAAATTAAATGCAAAGTAGTATTCATGACAAAGCTATCGTTTAGCAATTTCAAAGGCTGTTTTTGGGGGTGCTTTTTTCAAAGTATTTTTCATTGAGAGTTTACCTACACAGTTTAGGTAAGCCCTTCATTCACAATTCCAAGTCTACCTACATACACTTCTGATTAAGAGCTTACCTACACAGTGTAGGTCAGCCCTTCATTCATAATTCCAAGTCTACCTACATTAAAGAATAGCATCTAACAACTGATCATGAGACAGGGGAATGTTTTTATATTTTTGTAGATGAGGCCGTATCCAGGATTTAATTTGGAGGGGGGGGGGAGTTCATGTAAAGGGAGTTTTCAGTTTTAGGATTATAGGCAAAATCAAACCTTTTCAAAAAAAAAAAATGGGGGGTTGAACCCCTAGAACATAGAACCTTTTTCTGGATACGGCCATGATGAAGATGGCCGATGAGTGCCGTTTGTCAACATCAATGTCCTTTAAAGTATAAAACCCTTAAAACGAATCGGGCTCAGAAATTAAAGTTTGTGTAAGTTATACATATCCAGTCTATGACACGTTGAATACACCGGTTCCCAATAGATCACTGAAGTTAAGCAACGCTCAGCGGGGTTGTACCATGTGGGCGTCCACGTGGTTCGCGCCCTCGTGATGGTGGCTATTTTTCCGGCCCAACCCAGGCTGGGTGAGGTCAATGTGGGTAGCCGGTTCGAATGGAGGGTAAAACCCCCGTCTTGAATGACCAATAGATGTTAAAGAAACGTTAAGCCAGATTAAAAAAAAAAAAAAAATTACATACCTACAGATTGCAGAGAGATAAATTTGAAATAAAAAAAAAAATATTTCAAATGGGAGAACATTTTATTATATAGAAGAAGATACAAATATGTAATTCATTTCAGATCTGTACTCAAAAGCGGACCGGAATCATTCCTAGTTGAAATTGCGCTTTTTTTATAACTTTACTTTTTGTAGCTCTCCCGTTTGGCACAATTTGGGAAAGAAAAGTTTCAGTGTTTTTTGAATTCTGCAACCGCGCTCCAGATATGAACTCCACATTAAGGTTGGACTAATGACATTTTTTTTTTTTTTCAAATCGTGAGAAATACATAAAATTAAATTATTGGAGAGTTTTTCAAAAAGTTCGACTTTAACTATTCACGTGCGGTTTTAAGTTCAGATCTTAAATAAGTTATTTGATTTTCTTGTAGGTTCTTTTAAAAAATATTCTACGAAAGATGTTCTTCTACTTAAAATTTCAAAGATGACACCCCCCAGGGTCTCTCCTGATAGTGTCCAAAATTTGAAAACCACTAGAAAATGCTTTCCATTTAGAACAATGGAAAAAGCGGTTAAAAATTTTGAAAATTTGAAACCCAACAATAGTTAATTAGCATTATCTTGCACTTATATCTTTGTTTTTCAGAAGTTCACAAGTTCCGTATGGCTTCATTTTTGAAATATTGTAAAATTATATCCATTGCTTACATCATGAGTGCCGTTTTCGTCACATTATGGTGGTGTCTTGTACCTCTACTTTTGAAGCCTGAGATTCCTCTCCATGAAGGCGAGTCATTTGTAACTTTAAAGAATCGAAAATCAATGCCGATCAACATGTGGCTCCCATTTGAATTTGTACAAAGTCCAGCATTTGAAATAGTGTTTATTTTAGAGACATATGCATTTTTGACAAGCGCTTGCTTATATTTGACGATGGATACGTTTTACTTTTTTATGCTTTATACAATTTGTGGACAACTCCGGTTAATCGATGCCTCTTTAAAATCTTTGTTCATAATTGATGAGAAAGCCAAAGAAGAAAATGTACTGGAAATTAGTAGCGGTAAGTCTCATTTCAGTCGGACCAGCGTAACAAAGAGGAATTTAAGATATAACTTTATTAAGGAGCGCGGTAGCGCTCCGCCCCGCCAAGTCAAAATAAAGCGGTAGCTACAAGAGTATAATATACGCCACAGCTTACATTGCTGATTTCAGCTACTTCCAGAGGAAAAACTAAACACCTCAGGATAAAAATTATTATTTCCTACGTATGGGGCGAACTCAGAGACGAAGAATATGAACTTTCAACAAAATCGGTTAAGTCAAATCGGAGACATAGGCTTCTGAAAAGTACACTTTTTTTTCTCATCGTCTGCTGCTGCTGCTGCTTCTTTGATGTTGACGCACCTACAGCCAAAACTACTGGACCGATTTTGATGAACGATAGNAGTGAGGAAATCAGACTAAAATTTTGAAATCGTTTTGGGTGGGGTCGGAATTTAAAGTCATTAGGTATTTCGAAGAACGGATAGCGGGGCCCAAAATAGATTTTTTTGGGGTGATGACTTGGCGGGGAATTTTTATAGCACGCAGTGGTATTTTTGGGGGGTTTTATTATTTTCGACGTCTCCGTGACAGAGTGTGAATCACACTCGGTTTGCACCAGGGAGGTACCGGGTTCGAATCCTAGTCGGGTCGAAAAATCGAAATTTCTACTTTGTCTGGGTGTTTTTTGGGGGTAACTCAGTCCCCTGAGAACAATTGAGTACCTATGGTAATAGCGACAAGTGGTAGCATTATACATATATGAGGTAATTGGTAGGTAAAGCGTATAGCTTGGCGTATTGAGTGAGTTAAAAAATACCTTGTACTGCTATGATGCCCATAATATTGTGATATAAATAGACAAAGAAATATACATTTATATTTTAATTTTTAGACACATAAACTACAGAGGTTCTTTGGATTCCTCCTGTTTATATAATACCTTTGGCCGCCATTAGTGCTAGTCATCAACCAATTTAAACATGGGTGGGGAAGATCGGGTAAAACCGTATAGTTTTACTTTTAAATGATATAGATGAGTTATAAAAGTAGTTAGCTTCGTATTTCTTCGCGATATTGATTTAAAGTTTAGTTTTCTATTCAGTGGGAATACCAAAAGTCCTTGTAGTGCTTCAAATTTAGCCTTAAAAGCCGATTAAAAAATCAAAGTATACTGTCTTAGGGGCCTAGTAGTGTAAAACCGTATACCAATTAAAAAAACTCTGCCAATGTGAACATGGGTTTATTATTTTTCTGGCAAAAAAAACCTTCCCCCCCAAAAAAAAAATTTGGGGGGGGCAAAAAAATTGAGGAGGGGTTCTCGTGACGATTTCAAATCTGGGGCTAGACCGTAAATTTGACATACCTACTCACTTTTAAGTCTCTGGCACTTACCATTCTCCTTTTAGACAGCAATACTGAAAACCACTAAAAAGCGGCAAAAATCGCCAAGGGTGTATTCGATTGCACCCAATTAGAGCCCAGATGGGACCTATATACCATGCATGTTTCAAAGATTTACTAAAAAAAAGTTAAACCCTCCATTTTTGACAGCAATACATAATTAAACTAGTTTGCTAAAACCGTATACCGGAAAATAGGGTTATACTATATACGGTTTTAGCATACGCACTGGTATCCGGTTTTAGATGACTCAATGGAAAATGTTTAAGATGACATGTTTAGAGTTACACACTAAAATAAAATGAACAACCAATAGTTGACAATAAAGTAGACATTCAGGGCTTTGAAATGATGTACTAACCAATGAAAACAAATCACTAAAATTTGATAATTTGCCGAAGTATGGGGAACAAAAATATTTTAATTTTTAAACTAGAAAAATTTCGACACGCGTCATTGGAAATCAACAAGTAACTAAAATATCTTGTTTACATTAATAAAAGTTTTTTTTCTGTCTAGACAACAACCTACCACAGGTCCCGATGCATAGCGCTGGTTGTTAATGCGAAAAGTACTAGTATACGGTTTTATTTAACTTACCCCTAAACTCAAAGCCAAGGCCTTGGGTAACATTGTTTTTGTTTCACAGCTGAGGATTCTAAACAGACTACAACCTTGAAGTTGTTCAATAGGGNGTCTAGACAACAACCTACCACAAGTCTCCGATGCATAGCGCTAGTTGTTAATGCGAAAAGTACTAGTATACGGTTTTATTTAACTTACCCCTAAACTCAAAGCCAAGGCCTTGGGTAACATTGTTTTTGTTTCACAGCTGAGGATTCTAAACAGACTACAACCTTGAAGTTGTTCAATAGGGATTTAAGACAATACGAGTTGGTACACCGAAATAAAATATTGAATGAGAATCTGAACAGAATTATAAGACAGCACATCACTGTACTGAAGTAAGTAGATGACATTTCATATATTATGCACTTTTCGCATAAATTTGTTTGTTTGAAGTCTCTTTAAGAAATTAAAAACTATAAATGAGTGACATCAAATCAAAAAAGTCAAATCCCTGTTCCCGTTAGATCACTGAAGTTATGTAACGTCTACCGAGGCTTTCCAGATTTTGCATGTATGTTCGAGCCCCCCTTATGCTGGCTATTCTCGACCAAAACCAGGCTGGGTGAGGTCAATGTGGGTACCTGGTTTGTAAGGTTGTGGAGGTATCGAATGACCATGGGCACTCACGTTTAAAAAATGTTAAAGATGTCAAATCAAGATCAGTCATACAGTAATTGTTTTGTGTCTTTTACAGATTGATTAGTTCAATTGAGAAATTATTCAGCTCTGCAATTGTTGTTGACTTTCTGCATACTATATTATCATTAAGTATTTGGTTTGTGTCTTTTACAGATTGATTAGATCAATTGAGAAATTATTCAGCTCTGCAATTGTTGTTGACTTTCTGCATACTATATTATCATTAAGTATTTGGTTTGTGTCTTTTACAGATTGATTAGATCAATTGAGAAATTATTCAGCTCTGCAATTGTTGTTGACTTTCTGCATACTATATTATCATTAAGTATTTGGTTTGTGTCTTTTACAGATTGATTAGATCAATTGAGAAATTATTCAGCTCTGCAATTGTTGTTGACTTTCTGCATACTATATTATCATTAAGTATTTGGTTTGTGTCTTTTACAGATTGATTAGATCAATTGAGAAATTATTCAGCTCTGCAATT
>CM022874.1:46246382-46269668 GCA_012654025.1 Pachypsylla venusta
GAAGTATCCAAGTAATCAGTCTTGTGCAGAAAGATGGTGACTTCAGATATTCTCCTATTACACTGTTCTCAAGGAAGTATCCAAGTAATCAGTCTTGTGCAGAAAGATGGTGACTTCAGATATTCTCCTATTACACTGTTCTCAAGGAAGTATCCAAGTAATCAGTCTTGTGCAGAAAGATGGTGACTTCAGATATTCTCCTATTACACTGTTCTCAAGGAAGGATCCAAGTAATCAGTCTTGTGCAGAAAGATGGTGACTTCAGATATTCTCCTATTACACTGTTCTCAAGGAAGTATCCAAGTAATCAGTCTTGTGCAGAAAGATGGTGACTTCAGATATTCTCCTATTACACTGTTCTCATCGAAGTATCCAAGTAATCAGTCTTGTGCAGAAAGATGGTGGCTTCAGAAATTACAATTTAAATACGACCAAGGGCGTACCCAGGGGAGGGGTCCATGGGGTCCAGACCCCCATCCTAAAATTTCATTACTTTTTTTTATGCATGCCTTATGCAATATTGTGTAATGTGTAACTGATCACCAACAACAAAAACAAAACATCATCAACAATATCAACAACAAAACAACAACATCATCAACAACAACAGCAACATCAACATCACCTTCCATGATTATAATTTCAGGCCTGGCTTGGTTGTCAATCCTTCGCCGCCCCCCCCCCCCCGAGAAAAANCCCCCCCCCGAAAAAAATCACAGATACGGCCCTGAATACGACCATTTGGTGTCAATTGGGATGCTAAAAAAACCTTTTGACTTATTTATTCATTATTTTCTATGAGAAGTTTTTGAAAATTACCCGGGTACACAATTACCCATATCAGAACCGGGAGGCCCCAAAAGTCTTTAATACCATGATTTTCATTTAAACATCTGTTTGTCTCTCCTACGTTCCATGATAACTCTTCAAATCCTTGTCTGATTTTGATGAAATTTGGTATGGACAATTATTATTTCATAGAATTACCTAGCTGTTTAGTTTACAGACCTTTTGGTCCTCACGAGTCCCATTGAGTTGAACGAAAGGCATGTAGTTATTTTTGTGGTCTTTAAAAGTGGACCCATAACAGCCATATCTGTTTTCAACAAGTATATGTACAATCAGGCCTTATTCAAAATTTTTGTCGGGGAAGCCCATATTGTAAAATTGGTAATTTTTACTCCGAATGATGCCTACCGTTATTATGGTAGGTAGGTAATACCTCCAATAGGTAACAAACTTTAAGAGGGGTCCGGTCCTCAGAGAACTCCATTAGCCTAATACTGTTCTTGGTATAACAGCACGTACCAACCTAGTATATAGCAGGGGGGTCTCAATCGGAGTACCAAAACTAGTCCTGTTCTGGGCATTAGGTTAGCTGGTGACCCCTCGGATTGTTATTGCTGTGTAGAGTCTTCGGGGTCTCCAGTAACGTAATGCATAGCATGAAGGGGCAAGATGCGCATGGGCTTACCTTCTTATTTTCCTTCTATCGTGAGTATATAGTATATCGGGACAGATCTTTTACTGGAAATTAATGAGAATAACCCTTCAAATTCATAGAATGGAATTCAGAAGAATCATATTTTCGAGTTCTTATTCTAGCTAGGACTGATTTTTGTGAGAAAAATACCAGAACGGCCATGCCTCTAAATCGCCAAACGAAGCAATTTGGCTTAACGTCCCTTTAACATCTATTGGTCATTCAAGACGGGGGTTTCACCATTCATTTGCTGAAAACTTGCAAACCAGCTACCCACATTGACTTCACCCGGCCTGAGTTGGGCCGGAAAAATAGCCAGCATCAGGAGGCCGCGAACCAAAAATGTGGAAAAAGTAAAACAAAAAGTGTTTCAGTGTTTTCGAACTCCGAAACCGTACTTTATATGTGAGATTCAATTATTTCTTTGTCAGCGGTTAGGTTTACACCTCAGCAGACCGCGTAACTAGTGCTAACTTGCGGATCGTCCTGTGGACACCCACATGGTACAACCTCGCTGGACGTTGGTTAACTTCAGTGATCTAACGGGTACTGATGTATTCAACGTGTTATAGACGCTGGCATGCGGAGTTTTCTAGATATTAATAATTTTATTCAGGTTATGCCGGCCATAAACGTAACGATAAGTCTGTCGTGTATGGCAGGATCAATAGATTTCGATATCTGCACTGAAAATCGGAGACAAAATCTGTGCAGATCCTGCCATACACGACAGACTTATCGTTGCGTGTATGGCCGGCCTTATACTAAAAAATAAGATATTTTGCCTCGAGAGGGACTACAATGGTATATCACGTACAACTCGCGAGATGTTCCAATTTCATTTTATTTTGAGTGAAACTGAAACGTTTTTTGATTAGAATTGAAAATTTTGTGATAACGAATGCAAACAAAATAAAAGAGATAAGAGATTGTTTTTCTGTCTTGTGCTTTTGGTTTTTATAAAGTTTAATGTAAAATATGTAAATATTAATAGAGGATAGAAAATAGCGAGCAAAACTATCTATCAAACGTTAAGCATTTGGTGAATGTGCTTCAAAAAAATAAGTTTTATCTTCAAATTTGATCCAAGTAAACAGTCTACCTTGAGATGAAATTACTATCGGCGTCGTGGACCGAATGCCCGATTTGTTCAGTTGAAGTGATTGTGATGTGTACTACTACGTCCCAATGATCTAATGGAGGGTATACACATAGTTACACTATTTCAAGTATCATGTCCTAAATTACTCTGAAGAAAAATGGGTGAAGTAACTTTGTTTTCAACGTATTTAAGAATCTTCCTTGCAGTTTCTGTATATTGGATCGTGTCAATTATTACGGTATTTGTTAACAAAGCGCTCCTAAGTGAACTCAACCTAGATGCTCCTCTATTTATCACTTGGTTTCAGTGTGTGGTATCAGCGTTCTTATGTATAGTTCTATATAATATTTCTGTATATTTTCCGAACCTACTTAGATTTCCTATCGGGAATCCTTTTAGGTTTCATGTTTTAGTGAACGTTCTACCACTCTCGCTGTTGTTCATGGCTATGATCTCTTTTAATAATTTATGTTTAAAGAATGTAGGAGTTTCGTTTTATTATATTGGAAGGTCTCTGACCACAGTATTCAATGTAATATTCTCATATCTACTTCTTGCACAGAAAACATCGTTAGCTGCAATGTCATGCTGTTCTATTATAGTGATGGGATTTTGGTTAGGAGTTGATCAAGAAGACCTGGCTGGATCATTTTCTATATCTGGTACAGTGTATGGTGTTCTGGCATCAGCAAGTCTTGCCCTTTATTCAATTCAAACCAAGAAAGTATTACCATTTGTAGATAATGAAATTTGGTTATTGTCCTACTACAATAATGTCTACTCTAGTATTATACTTGTGCTTCTCTCTGGTCTATTTGGAGAGTTGCCAAATGTCTATAACTATCCTAATTTAGATCAGATGAATTTTTGGTTATTTTTATCCATTGGTGGTGTTTGTGGGTTTGCGATTGGTTACGTTACAACTTTACAAATTAAAGTTACGTCTCCCTTGACTCATAATATATCAGGAACTGCAAAAGCATGCGCACAAACTGTTATAGCAAGTTATTGGTACAATGATATCAAACCTTTCCTGTGGTGGGTATCTAACTGGGTTGTTCTATTTGGTAGCGCGGCGTACACTTATGTTAAACAAAAAGAAATGGAAACCAACTTTAATAATAAATATTCCAGGGTGTGAATTTAATGGTTACTTTTATTTTATAAACCAAAGGCAACAAAGATTGAAAAGTAAACAAACGCAGGTATACAAATACCATCTCAGTTCTAGCCAAGAGCCATCAAAACCTTTTCAATAACCTCATATCAATGGTATTCTTCGTTACATGATCTTAACGCTTGATTTGCAGGTGTTGGTTTCAAATCTCAATATATGAAGATTTTTCTCAAAAAAAAATAAAAATAAAGAATGATAGGTTATCCACATTTTAAAAAATGACAAGGAGCCTTTTATCAACTTATTTCCACCATTTTTTAAAATCTGATTCTATATACCAGATAATATATGCTAGTTGTGATGACATACTGTCGGAAGTGGCGAAGGTTCTGACTTTGACGTTTCCAAATGAAATTCTAAAGCTCATGAACGATCTTCTGCTCAAAGGCCAATTCCCTTAGGAATGGAAGGTTGAAAGACTAGTTCTTCTCAAAAAGCCATCAAAACCCGAAGAAGAACCAACTTCATATAAACCGGTGTGCCTTTTTAATACGCTTGCAAAGTTGTTGGGGGGCCTCCTGAACACCAGGTTGGTGCATTACTTAGGGGAAGGAGGGAAGTAATGCACCCCCCCCCCTTTCTCTAACTTTACTGCATGGACATTTTGTATATTAATATTTAAGCTTAGTATTTAAGAATGTCAGAAATCGATGGGATGGGGAGAGAGGAAAGTGGCAACCTCCATCTCTCCCCATTCTAGGTCAGATGTGCAAAATTGTAAAAAAATCTTGTTCCTCCATCCTTACTGGAAATTCCTGCGACTACCAGAAGATATTACGGTTAGTACGAATGACGAGTAATTGGAATAGAATACATTTAATGCTCTTTTTTTAAAAAAATAATACTTAATAATAATAACAAAGAATTAATAATAGAAAAAGTTTAAATTATTTATCTGAACTCAACGGTATATTGGGCAGTCATTTTCTACCTAATACCTACTTGCCTACCGTCTCCAGTCTCACAAAAAAAAATCTCGAAATTCAATAAAGGCTACTTGTTATGAAAGAAATTTTTATAACGTTTTGTTTCATAAAGATTTTTTACCAGATTAACCATAATATGGCAAACATAGAAAATGACATGATGAACTTTTCTAGATGAACTTTTTTTTTTTTTTTTTTTTTTTTTTAAAAAAAAAANTTTAGTTTTTTTTTTTTTTTTTTTAGAAAAAAAAATCAATTTCATTTCTAGATGAACTTTTCTTTCCCCTAGTTAAATTAATATTGTCTCCTTGAATATATTGATTTAACTATCGGAAAAATAATCTCCTTGAAAAATAGATACAACAAAAATTTAGTTCCTTTAAAGGACGGATTAACCGCCCTAAAACCGGCCCTCATTTTGAGTCTGTACCCTTCAGCTGAGGCATTACCAATGTGACAGTGACTGATTTTGTTTAATTTGTATTTAGCTACTAAATAAATAGTAATATATTTATATAGTTCTTTACCATATTTTTGAACTTTAAGAATTTGTATTTTTTTCTTTGCATTAGTGATAGCATATCGTTCAAAAATATATCGATATATATATCGGTTTAAAGTTTAAGAGAAGCTTCAATTTTGAATTTGTTACAATTTTATATCACCGAAGAATAAAGGGCGGATTTAAACTTTCACGGGCAATTTAGAACTTGCGCCTCTGTTTTGACTAGAAATGCGATTTTGATAATTTTATTCGTTAGTACTTACTCAGTAATTTTGTCGATTATTTTGAGACAAGAGAAATACAAACATTAATGAAAAAACAATGCTCGAAATCTCATTTATTTTATTTCAATTATTACAGCTTAGGTATTCGTCAAAAACCTTTACAGGTATAATGAAAACTGTACAGTATCTTTCTGATTTTCAATCGTGAAAAAGTGGGAAAAATGTATAAACAATAAACAAAGACAGATAGACACTATTTTCATTGCAGCTAAATCCAAAAAAAATGTTTTTTCCCCCATTTAAGTTATATGAAACGATATATCGTAAAAAATATATCGATATATTTCGATTTTTGATATTGTGCCATCCCTACTTTGTACTCAGGAGATATTTAGATAAATTGTTAATTTATAACTCAGTGTTTTTAAAAATATGCCTTACTCCCCCGAACTCAATGTAGTTTTAGTATGTACCAGTCCAGAAGAAGGTTTTTCGGTGAAGGATTTTTTTGGCACTTTGGGAAGCGAAAATACCCCCAAAAGAGAAAAACAATATATAGACTTACACAACATTGGTCCGGTTTCTCTCATTCGCAAACTTTTTAGTTTATGTCAGTTTCAGGACGATCCGCAAGTTAGCACTAGTTACGCGGTCTGCTGAGGTGTAAACCTAACCGCTGACAAAGAAATAATTGAATCTCACATATAAAGTACGGTTTCGGAGTTCGAAAACACTGAAACACTTTTTGTTTTACTTTTTCCACATTTTTGGTTCGCGGCCTCGTGATGCTGGCTATTTTTCCGGCCCAACTCAGGCCGGGTGAAGTCAATGTGGGTAGCTGGTTTGCAAGTTTTCAGCAAATGAATGGTGAAACCCCCGTCTTGAATGACCAATAGATGTTAAAGGGACGTTAAGCCANTAAAAAAAAAAAATAGAATTTCTTTGATTCACTTTGGATACGGGCCCCCAAAAATGTTTTCTGCTACTTCATTATGTAAACATCCTACGCAGTGGAGAATTTACCGTAAAAGCTGCATAGGACATGGCCCGGGGCGGCAAAACATGGAGCAACTTAAATGGGAAAAAAACAACATTTTTTTGGATTTAGCTCCAATGAAAATAGTGTCTATCTGTCTTTGTTTATTGTTTATACATTTTTCCCACTTTTTCACGATTGAAAATCAGAAAGATACTGTACAGTTTTCATTATACCTGTAAAGGTTTTTGACGAATACCGAAGCTGTAATAATTGAAATAAAATAAATGAGATTTCGAGCATTGTTTTTTCATTAATGTTTGTATTTCTCTTGTCTCAAAATAATCGAAAAGATTACTGAGTAAGCACTAACAAATGAAATTATCAAAATCGCATTTCTAGTCAAAATAGAGGCGCAAGTTCTAAATTGCCCGTGAAAGTTTAAATCCGCCCTTTATTCTTCGGTAATATAAAATTGTAACAAATTCAAAATTGAAGCTTCTCTTTAAAAATTTTTGTTTTTTTAACTTTGACAGTAATGATAATTTTTCTGTGAAACTTGTCACCTATAAATAATTTAATTAAAACTTAACTGACTTTTTGAAATGGCTTCTATTATACTGTGTTGGAATTATTTTGGTATGGGAAGCTGGTTTTCCTATGGAAAAAGTTGTTCCCCCTCTATCCGTTTCAGAGTTACTAATAAACTCCTTTTAAGATACACCCCAGCCTGAGAGAGAAAACTATAACAGAAACAAGGACAACAAGATGTTAATGTTGAAAATGACCAAGGATTAGAATTTGCGAAATTGGTCCTTATTGTAATTCAGGATTTAGAAATACTTTATAAAATGGTTTAAGTTGTTGTATCAGAATTAGAATCATTTTAATAGGCGCTCGATCTGAAGTTCTTGCTTCAGATCGACTGCTAGAATTATTCCCGGTTTTCTATTGGCTAATGATATTGCGTTCATCCAAAAGCAATTTCGTATTCACTCTAAACAAATAATATTGTTTAGGTTCCCTTGGCATGCCGATATAATATTTCGACATCGGATTATAACTTGAATTCTTTGTTCTATTTAAAGTTGATGCAATACTTCAGTATCTGATGCCACAGTCGATACCACACACAAATCCCAAAATATTTCTAACAATTAGTAAGCTAGGTGTATTTTACGTCCAACAAATGGGTGTCACTGTCACACACTAAAAAAATTGGCTTCAAGAAACCCTATTAATGTACCTAAGAAAATTAAAAATGCCTACTTCTTAATTCCGAAAGCATTTAAAATCAAAGCCATTTTAATGAAAAATCTATTGTAATGTTAATATTAATCAATTATTAAGCCAGCGTCTATGGCACGTTGAATACACCAGTTTCCGTTAGATCACTGAAGTTAAGCAATGTCCAGCAAGGTTTTACCACGTGAGTGTCCACGTGGGCATACTCGTGATGCTGGTTATTTTTCCGGCGCAACCCGGGCTGGGTGAGGTCAATGTGGTTAGCTGGTTTGCAAATTTCCAGCTAATGGAGGGTGAAACCACCGTCTTGAATGACCAATAGAAGTTAAAGAGACATTAAGCCAAAATTAAAAAAAAAATAAAAAAAATATATCGATACCTTGATAAGAAATGTGAAATGTATTCTAAATATTACTGCTCCTATAACTACTGATGCGTCCTTTTGAAGCTTTTTAGTGCATAGGTAATGCGAAAAAAATGTATTATTTTTCAATTATTTTCGGATCAGTTTTTTCATATGGGATACTTTCTCTGACGTTTTTCTTTTTACTCGAAATTATTAAATACAGGGTGCTGACACAATCGTCTACCTATCCGCTTATCAAATATGCAAAAAAAAGTCACTCCACATAATTTTCTCGTGGTTGTGGAGAGACGTGAAAAGTGCACTTTGTGACGTGAAGTAATATATCACTTGTGCAACGCTCATTGTATTTGACTTGGCGGGAGGAGCGCTGCCGCGTTCCTCTATTGTTTTTTAAATGTAATGCAAATTTGGAAACACTATGGTCATCATTATTCTTATTTAAATCATTTTTATGCTCATGGTATCTCGTTTTAAAGTTTCTGTTGGTTTTTCCTATATAAATTTTGTAAGGATCTACATTATGCTTCAATAGGTATACACCAGTCTTATTATATATGTCATTATTATTTTCATTTGCTCTGATATGTTTTTGAAGTTTATTTAAGTTTTTAAAAAACAAAGTTTTTTATATCCCAGGTGTTTAAGAGATGATTCAAATTTGTTAGAAAGATCATTATAATAGGTAAGTTAGAGTTATATATGATTTCTTTTTATTATTATTATTATGATTCAGAACTAGTTTCTTCATAAATAATTATAAATAGTGTTTTTGGTATTTTGTCTTAATTTAATTAATATATTTCAACACTTATAATTAACATGTTATTCAAAGATTTAAATATTTGTTTATGCATTTGTTTCAGCACCCCGTATTTAATAATTTTGAGGAAAAGGAAAAACGTCAGAGAAAGTATCAGCAGGATAGAGCCTTTTGTTTTCTTTCCGTTCATCTCTAACAATGAAATAATGAGTTCGTTATTTGCGTTAACTTTCACGCTTGATACGCTCTCATAACAGACTCTTTTCTTTTTTTGTTTTCCCATGAAGCTAGTTATGTCACTTTTTGGTTTATTATTTTCAATGATAAACCTTTTGGAATCGTGACGAAAAAAATTATCTATACCCCCACCCCTTCAAAATTTGATATTATATCCAAAAATAAATACGGAAAGTTTGTTTTGTCTGTCCACCCTACGCCCGTAACGATAACTTTTGCCACTTAGCGTTGACCGATTTGGATGAAATTTGGTATATGCATATAGGTATAGTTTTCATTAAATTGGTAGAATAATGCAGTGACATTTGCATTATCTTATTACTTGGCATCATCATCAAGTTCTAAAGGCTGCACCTTGTCGCGATAGCCAAAATTCTCGGTCCATCATCTGGGAATAGTTGGTAACTCCCATAAGCTCCTTAATGTCTGTAAAATAAGATGTTCTGGGGCGTCCTCGCTTTTTTTTTTACCTAAAATTTTACCTTCAAATATATTTTTCAGGAAGTCATTATGACGGATCAGATGTCCAATACGTTTTGTTTTTCTTAAAAGTAAATAAAAATTTAATATTGGAACTTGGAATGTTAGAACTATGCTGGGACCAGAAAAAATAGAAATACTTTCAACACAGATGGAGAGGACTGATCTCGATATTGAGGGCATTTATGAAACAAATGAAATGGCGATTTTATTTTGCATAGGAAGATAAATTTAGGACATATTATAAAACTCCACTTGAGTGCGTGTTGGAGTGGTTGCTACCACTGGAATGCCTTATTTTTATTTATTTTTAATTTGGCTTAACGTCTCTTTAACATCTATTGGTCATTCAAGACGGGGGTTTTACCCTCCATTCGCTGGAAACTTGCAAACCAGCTACCCACATTGACCTCACCCAGCCTGGGTTGGGCCGGAAAAATGAGCCAACGATAAGTGGTGTTCCCAAGCGGTCACCCATCCAAGTACTGACCACGCCCGACGTTGCTTAACTTCAGTGATCTGACGGGAACTGGTGTATTCAACGTGGTATAATCGTTGGCTAATCTTGCCTTCTCTTTCTTGATAAGCAACCTTTTTTGTCGTGGTATGGTTGTGTAGAGAAAGGGGAGTGGGGGTAGACAATGGAGGGCATTACGCATGTAATAGGTATTATCTTTGAATATACTGAGTTTAGGTACCTAGGTAGTATGTGGGTATGGGTAATATTATTTAGTTTAGCGTAGGAAAACTTTAAAATGTCGAGCCAAAAACTTATCTTAAGGCGGCCACATACGTGAAGGAAAAAAAAAATCAGATTTTCTAGCTTGAAATTTTTGTTCAGAAGAAATTTTTTTTTTTTTTTTTAATATAAAATAGCCGATGAAGGCATTTTATTATAATTACAATCTAGATAGGTACTTAAATGTAATGAACAATATTATTCTAACGAAATATTAAAAATAAGAAAAAATAAACAGTTTATGTACATAACATAAACAGACTCGTCTTATGAAGGTGGTTGCAATTTGGTGCACCTAGGGATGGAGCTCTATGTGAGCTCGTGAGGTTTTCTTCTTTTTAAACGTCTATATAGGTTGTCAACCTCGAGGAGATGGACGGCCTCAGGATTGACATGACCTCGGAGCCTTTCTTGGTGGGAAGAGGCATTTTTTTTAATAACATCTGCTACTAGTTCTACATTTAAATCGCGATGTAGGTCTTCGTTTCGAATGTACCAAGGCGCATTGACGATAGTCCTCAAAACATTATTCTGGAATCTTTGTATTATTTTCCTATTAGAGTCACTGGTACAGCCCCAGAGCTGGATACCGTAGGTCCATATTGGTTTTAGGACCTGATTATAAAGCAGAAGCTTGTTTTCGACAGGTAGTGAAGAGTATCTACCCATTAACCAGTAAAGTTTCTGAAAGCTCCCGGGCTAAAAAATCTATGGTGATATTCAGTGGTCCCATTTACAGCCAAACCCCCTACATAAATTACTATTTAATTTTTTTGGCGTTCCCCCTTACTGTCACTAGCGGACGAACTATTTTGTTCCATTCAATTTGTGGTGTGAAGTATTTTTTGTGCTCAATTTCAAAGGTTTAATCTTCTGATATATAAAATTCTCGTGTCACAGTGTTTGTTACCATACTCCTCAAAAACGGCTTAACCGATTTTAATGGAATTTTGTGTATGTATATTCGGTATCTGCGAATAGGTTTTTATCAATTTTTTTATACTCCTAAATGTTTTGGAAGAGTATGGTAACAAACACCATGACATGAGAATTTTATATAGTAGATTAGTACGGGAACGGCCACGCCTCTGAAGCGCCAAGCTAGAGGCCGTAGCAAAGCACGGGCTAACAGCTAGTATTAAATATATTAATCTGAAATACCTAACTACGTGATTCCAAAATAACTTCTGGGTACCAGACAGATACTATTATTTTTTTTTGGAGCAAGTTACAAACTTAAAATGTGGTTTAATATAATTTAAAAAGGCATTTTAAACGTTTTAGGATTGGAAAATTAATTAATTCACTTTAATTACCTAAAAACTCTTGCGCTTTCTCCAAAGTTTCGTCGATTTTCAACGAAACTTTGGAGAAAGCGCAAGTGAGTTTTCTCGTATTTTCCACCATTTAATCGTGAAAATTAACTTTCTACTTTCAATTAATCATTATTTAAGTTAGGTTAGTTGCTCAGAAAAAAAATAATACTATCTGTCTGGTCCCAACTTCTGTTTACTACCGCGCAACACTTGAGTTTATGTTTAAAAATTTGATGTTGATCTCGGGGAAATCCTGAACTTTCTTATCGTTTGTGGCCACCCTTGATCGTTAAGCGTGGGTTAACGGTAAGCAATTTAAAGACAATCTCCCTCCTCCTCTAAAGAAAATGTAACGTTAGATAACATTCTGGTATCTAATGCGCTTGCGCAATATCTATTCTGAAACCCTATTGATTTTCCCGTTTTTTTTTTCCTTTCTTTTTGTCTTTTATTTTTATCAAAATTGTTTTTGCTTTCATCAAGTTTAAAACAATTTGTAATCAATTTTCCCTTAATCATAATTATTAGATCACTTTGTTTTCTATCTCATGTTGACAAATTAAAGGTAAGTTTGTCATAATTCCTACTTATAGTTATCTCTTAAAAAAATATCAAATTTTGTAATTTTCATTGGCTGTAGATGTTGTTGAATTTAGATTTTTTTTTACAAAAAAAAAATCTCAGTTCAAAATTGTACTTAAAATATAGGAAAAATAACAGATTTGGTAGTTATGAAAACTGTGGACCTTACCCAAATAATGGGCCGCAATGAGGCCTCTGGTGGTCCAAGAAGTAAGGTACAAAAACTAATCAGCCAATTCTATGAAAATAATTAATGTGTACTTATAACAAGTTTCATCAAAATTGAACAAGGCGTTCAAAAGTTATATTGAACGATCGGACAGACAAACAGACGAGAGAGAAACAAAAATATATTTTAAGTAAAAAAAAAAATATTATGGGGCTGTCAGCCTTTGGCTGGTTGCAACAGTACATAGCATACCAATCAGTCATTAGATTTTTTTTTTTGTACCTAGTTTTGGTCTTAGAGAAACAAAAATATATTTTAAGTAAAAAAAAAATATTATGGGGCATACCAATCAGTCATTAGATATTTTTTTTTTGTACCTAGTTTTGGTCTTCTATTCTTTGTTAAGTTGATTTTTTTGTACATTTTGATATGTATTTAGTCTTTGATAATTGTCTCGCTGAGACGAACCACATTCCGATGACCTCATACTGACGGTTGGGGTATTTTTCTTTGATGTAATCGATGCATGGTTCGTATATCTTTTTTTTTCGTTGTCAATTTTGTCTGCTTGGTCTCGGTCATTTGATTCGTATCTCACGGTCTAAAATTAACGCCTTCCTGCTATTTTTTGGAAACGCAAGGATATCGCAAAAACGTCTGGATCCATTTTTGTCAACGCAAAATACATCTTCGTAGCATTCAGTTCCTCTTTCTCTTAGTAGTTCTATGATTTTTCTTTTTAGTTTATGGTGACGCGCGGTGACCATTTGTTCGTTGTATGAGCAAGAACCCAAGACATCTTTTTTTTTTTTTTTTTTGGTCAATTATATGCAAGGGGGGCCCAAACGAAAGCCCAAGGATTAGGGGATCCTATTTTCTATTAAACTTGTCTTCTTCGAGTTAATGTAAGGACATGTTTATATTGTGATTAAAATGGAGAATTTTCGAATTCAGTGAAAGCTCTCAAATAATTGGAATTAATTTTTTGTGTCTCTCACATCTTCTAAATTAATGAAATAAACAACATTCAACACAAAATATTTACTATTATTTTTTACTTAACGGATTAACATCTTAGACCTTTTGAGGCGGAATTTTTACACTCCAGTCGCTTGCAAACAAGCTTGTACTCACCCATGAATAGCCAGCCAGAAGAGAGTTAGTGGTTACTCATTAAGTGAAAGCTCGCTTGACGTTGCTTAACTTCAGTAAACTTACGGGCGTCAAAAAAATATCGAGCGCTTCATTTTTGGGGGTTATAAAATCTGAATGTTTCATCGCAAAGAAAAGATCACGCTGCCCAAACTTAACAAGCAATAAATTATATTCAGGGTTTGCACTTTCTAGTTGTCCCATAGGATTTTACATGGAAATTTCGACTTATGGTTGGCATATCTTCCCAGTATGTCACAAAATAGAAATGATAGTGATTTTTGTTGTAATTTTTAACGAGGATTCCAATGAAACCATAATGACTCGAACCCACGTCCTTTGTATTACTAGGTATGTACGTCACTGTTCAGTTTCTGATAATTGAGGAAATTACAATTTCAAAAAAGTAGGTTTCTGTATACATTTTTTTTTTTCCAAATTATCAAAGGTATTAACCATTATTCTATGAAGGAATCTTAGTCCATTAGATAGGTTCTAAGTCCACAACCGTAGGTCCGATTTTCGTGTTAATGGTTTCATCGGAATCCTAGTTAAAAATTACACCGAAATACTGGGAGGATATGACAACCATGAGTCGAAATTTACATGTAAAATCCTATGGGACAACTAAAAAGTGAAAACCTGTATAAAATAGGGCATTAGGTAATCGAGCACAGTTTTCAGTAGGAAGGGTAGACAAAGAGTCTCAAAAAAGTTTTCTCCAAAAAAAAAAAAAATAGCGTCGCTCTACTTCTATGAACGGTTTTGAATTTTGAATTGAGTATATAGAGAAGTGTATATAGATATACAGAGTGTAACTAAATAAGAAACAATATCCTAACTTTTTGGTTCCGGGGCATAACTTTTCTTTCTCCTAAATTGGTTCCGGGGCATAACTTTCTAAATATCCTAAATTGGTTCCGGGGCATAACTTTTGTTTCTTATTTTTTAAAAAAAAAATAGAAACAAAATCAAAATAAATATTTAAAGCTCGTATTCTTGTTCGCCTCAAAGCTCAAAATAAAATAATTTTCTCATAAAAAAAAAAAAAATTGTGTCAGAGTCCTCAGGCGGTCAACTTTAAAATCTTATTTTAAAGCTGAGCTTAAAAGAAAGAAAGGGTTTGAATTTTGTAAAATACCCAACTACGTGTTTCTATTTTTTAATAATTCTCAGGACAGTATTTTTTAATAATTCTCTAGTATTGCAATTGGACAAACTCAGTCCCAAAAATATGTTGGTACGTTGTTACTTAAAATAACTCTAAATTCCATTTTGGTACTCACTAATAAAAAAATATGTCAGATTTTTCCTTTTGAAAAAATAGGCATACGTACTAGCTTAATTTCAAAAATGCGATTGAACAATTTCAAATGAAAATTGCAATAGGTAATGCTGGACATTAATTTGATGATGAGGTAATGAGTTACTTAATAATGCTGATTATTGATTAGCTCATAATGTTTTGATTGACAATATTTTCGTCCTTTATTTCTCATAACTTGGAGGGACCATTTTTGGACATGGTCTCATAGAATATGGTTTATTCCTCTTATGTTCATCTTGAAGAGGCCATTTTGGACATGGTCTGATAGAATATGGTTTATTCCTCTTATTCTCATCTTGGAGGGACCATTTTTGGACATGGTCTCATCTCATAGAATATGGTTTTTTCCTCTTATTTTCATCTTGGATGGGCCATTTTTGGACAAGGTCTCGTAGAATATGGTTTAATCCTCTTATTCTCATCTTGGAGAGGCCATTTTTGGTCATAGTCTCATAGAATATGGTTTTTTCCCCTTATTTTCATCTTGAAGGGGCATTTATGGACATGGTCTCATAGAATATGTTTTTTTCTCTTATTTTCATCTAGGAGGGACCATTTTTGGACATGGTCTCATAGAATATGTTTTTTTCCTCTTATTTTCATCTTGGAGGGGTCATTTTTGAACATGGTCTCATAGAATATGGGTTTTTCCTCTTATTTTCATCTCAAGAATACAGGGTTTGAATATTTGTATGGATTACACTCTGTACATGAGTGGTTCCCAACCAGAAAACGTAAAGCATTTTGATTTTGGAGGAGGACCGAAATTGCCTTTACCTAATCTTTTCTTTTGATTTCGAACCGCAAAACTTTTCTTAAAAATAGTACCAGATAGATAATATTAATTTTTTTTTTGGAGCAAGTTACAAACATAAAATGTGGTTTAATATAATTTAAAAAGTCTTCTTAAACGTTTTAGGGGTGGGAGATTAATTAATTCACTTTAATTTTAATTTGTAAATAAAAATACCAGAAAAACTCGTCTAGTTTTTCCTCGTACTTTCTTCATTATTTTCATTGAACAAAAATATTTTTCTGAATTGTTTGACGTGTTGGCATTTTGTTATGTAATTCAGAAATGCTGCTATTACGCCTTCGCATTTGATGAAATTCTTTTTGTACTCGCAAGAAAGTTTTTATTTTCCATCGTCTTTTTGTTGATATCTTTTTTTATTTGAATTGTTGAAGTTCACGTCAATTTTTTTTCGATATGGGTCATTAACTATATGACGAAATGAATTTCAATAGAATTATTTTAGGAATTTTGTCTACAGGGTTAAAATCGTGGGGAAGCTATACTTTTGGCAAATGTTTATTAGTAGGTAATATATCACGTCCATCAAAGAAATTACTAAGAATAACTTATTTTACTTACTTTTTGTGTCCATCGCGAAAATTGATTGTGGTTGAAGGGTTGGGTAGCATATTAAGGCTATAATGTTCACATGACCGTGCGGGCTCATATGAACAAATCGATACAAGTTTGTAGAACTAGTACCGCGCGCTCATGTAGACAATATGCACTATTAAGATAGATCTTGTGCCGCGCGGTTTGTCGTACCGCGCGGTCATGTGAACATAGCCGAAGCTACTCTGAGGACGCCTGACTATATGTTGATAATCCCTGACCCTTCCATGTTCCCCAATAGTGGTAAATATCTCAAATTCATGAGGATAAATAGTTGGGTTGAACTCACGCCTTACTGTTTACCTACCAGTCACATTGTCTTACCACTACACCAGGGGTTCCCGAACTTTTTGGTACCGCGTCCCCTTTTTTTGAAATGAAAGCCTCCCACGCCCACCTCCCCTTTTACATTATAAATTATGAATGTGTATGGGTGTTTCTGAATGCTATCTCATTCAAAACACTAATCTGTTGCTGAATGCTATCTCATTCCAAACGCTAATGTGTTGCTGAATGCTATCTCAGTCAAATTTTTCAAACATCATGTTCAATAAAATTACCTTTGTAAAAAAAATGTGTACATATATTTCAACTAAATGATAATAATTCAACTGGTCTCGCGTCCCCCTTGGCTTGCCTTCACGCCCCCATAGGGGGGCGCGCCCCCTAGTTTGGGAACCTCTGCACTACACCAATCTATTTATTTAAGGATATTAATTAATTGCGAAATGAACGGTAACAGAGTTTAGTCAAACACAAACACAAGAACATAACTACAGACAGACACAAAACAAATAGGTACAAATGAACATTTTCAATTTCCGGGACAATTTTTTTCAAACTCTTTTCCTCTCCCATTTTGTATTTTAGACATTAATGACAAAATTGATTCTCGTGGGTCTGTCGTCAATTTCTTGTGTTCGGTTTAACTCTTTCGCAAAATTTTATATTTTTTAGGGGTTAGATGCCCAGTTTCCCACGTAGTTACAGTCACATTGAATTTATTTTAATATTTTTGACCGCACGCGCACATTGATGGACACTAACCTTTTCACAAATTCTTATGAATTTCTTTAAATTTTCTGTATTAAGTTGAATGCATAATACAGTTGATGGTTGAAGCAAGGTTGAATCAAACTTGAAAATCCCCAAAAATATTTCTTTAACTTGAATACATAATAATATTGGTGCAAAATGAAGCTTTAATTTAAGTCGAATACATAATATTGATGCCGCCGATTTCTCCATGTGGAATGTATTTGAAAGCGTCCTGAAATTTCTGATGTCAAACATTAAAACAAAATAAATGAAGCTTTAGTTTAAGTCAAATACATAATATTGGTGCCGCCGATTTCTCCATGTGGAATGTATTCGAAAGCGTCCTGAAATTTCTGATGTCAAATATTTCTGATGTCAAACATTAAAACAATATAAATGAAGCTTTAATTTAAGTTGAATACATAATATTGGTGCCGCCACAACTTTACCAAGTGGAACAAATTTGAAAGCGTCCAAGGACGAAAGAGGAAGAAAAACATATCATTTTGAATTTTGATCAATATCAGTGGCGGCTGCTGTTATCAGTAGAGGTACTGTAACTTCCTAAATAAAAAAAAATCTGAAGTTACTCCTCCAAGCCTGAAAGTAGTCCTTGAGTATACCCATCAACAAAAGTTGCCGTAATATCGATAGAGTCTACCGCAAGATCGTTTTGTCAGACGCCTTTAAAACAAAGAAAAGATTTTTCATCACCTCTGCTTACATTTAATACTACATTGAATATGGTGTGGATAGGGTGACCATACGTCCCGTTTTGGAGACCCTGTCCCGCTGTCTCCAGCAATTGCTTGACCAAAGCAATGAATATGTCCCGCTTTTTGGTGGAACTAATTTAAAAATAAATGCTTCCGTTTAAGAAAAATCAGCTCCAGACGGAAATCAAACCAGCTACCTAGGTTAAAAGTTAGAAGCGCTACTTTTCAAACACGAATGCTTGTAATGTTGAGTATTAGGTAAGGTAGTGTACCTACTTTATTTATTGTTAAAAGTTATGCTCATCGTCAAGTTAAATATCAACAAAAGTTTTGTAGAATTTCATGCATATTTGAAGAAGAGCCCCGTCATGCTGAAGAAAATTTGTTCTGCTGACAAATATTAAGAGAATGGAAAAGTTAAATAGGTAAAGGAGTTTTTACATGCCATTAACACTAATAAATAAATAAAGGCCCACATATAAATTTCACCTCCCCCCTCCAAAAAAAAAAACCGCGTGCCGATTTGGCCCCAAAAAATTTTTGTGAGGCATCGTCATAGTTTATATATGTCGGAGAGTGGCAGAGGCTTCATTTTATCCCACATGGAAATGCCATGTGTTCGAAGCAACTGGTTTAAATGGCACTCTTGTCCCTTATCTTCAAGAAGATTCTCATCAAAAGTAAATCACATGATCAGAAAATTTTCCAGATGAGTGGACAAAAAGGAATCAATGGACCTTTTGAATTGATTGATAGAGAACCTGAAATGCAGCCTACGACTTGACCATGCCCAGTATACGAGATTACAGTACATAGTTAAACAAACGTTTGGTCGGTACTGGAGTGGGAGTTCGCCCAGTGACACCATGCGTAAGCTGCTGTTGATTAAAACGAAACAGTGCTATACCTTTTTTAACCTTTAACGTGTAAAATTCCACGAATCAGGTTCAAAATCAAATCTGGAATGATATAATCAAATTCCTGATATTTAAACTCACCAGTTGTCGCCAACCCGCCACTGGTGGGAATATATTATTGAACATTGGAGTTCTGAAGTTGAAG
Organism: Pachypsylla venusta; assembly: GCA_012654025.1. NCBI lineage: Eukaryota > Metazoa > Arthropoda > Insecta > Hemiptera > Aphalaridae > Pachypsylla > Pachypsylla venusta. Next base: position 46,265,374 of record CM022874.1, read on the forward strand.
GGTAACAAATGATAGCTTACATCTCACATTCTTTACCCATTAGAGAAATTGCTTTGATAAATTAAAGGCTTAAACATTTTTCTTCTTAGCTTAGTGAACTTTGAAAATTTTCTTGTCTTTGTTTTCCTATCGAAATTTTCAACTTTGAATTATGTATCTAATTTATGTTTCCTTCCGGAAAATCGTGCCGGTGGATCATATTTTGGTAGATCATAACTGGTTTATATTTTGTTTTTAATAGGATAAATAGTGTTGTTCGTGCAGAATTTGTAGAACACTGTAAACATAGAGAATAATTTCTATAATGTGTAGAGTTAGCACTATAATGTGTAGTGTTAGACTTTGTGAATAGAGTACTTTACTCGTACATACAGGGTGTCCCAAAAGTCCGAGACCACCTGAATATCTTTTGAGCGGTTTTATGTAGAGTTTTGAAATTTTGAATGGTATTATATCCCAAATTAAACAATATATCACAAGATGGGTTTTGTATTTAAAAAACAAAAATTGTACCCCCTGGGTGCCACATGGGAACCGCCCCTGAAAAATTGATCAGAACATCAGGTGGTTTAATTTGGTATATAATACCATGCAAAACTCCACATAAAGCCGTTCAAAAGATATTCAGGTGGTTTCAGACTTTTGGGACACGCTGTATAAAATACCCAACCTAAACGAACGTTCAACAATGGGAACAGGGATAATGTAGGTACGCTACTATTATGATAGTTACTTATATTGAGAGAACTTTTCAGTTATGGGAATTCAGCTTTTATTATTTGCATCATAAAATTTTACAGTTTGTTTGTCATAGTATGGGGTAATAGGTATAAAACTTAAATACTTATGTGTTTTCTTGAATTTAACAAAAGGATATGAAAACATAGAACAGCAGACTACCTTCCTCAATAAGGAGAATATGATTTCCATTTCTTCCTGCTATCCAGAGGTGCCGTAAACAGCTACATGTTGTTTGTTTTTGGCAGCATTTCAGAATTTTGGTTTATTATTTTCAATAATGAAACTTTGGAATCGCACGAAAAAAATATACTCAGTATTTGATATTTTACGTTTCAAGGTAGGTTGAGCGTTTGTCTGCCATATGCCTTGATGGGCACTTTTGCCACTTAGCGTTGACCCATTTGGATGATATTTTTTGAATAAGATCATTAATTATCTCTAAAAAGAAAATATTAGGCGCTAGAGACTTCAAATTTAGTTTGTATGTCAAGTATATCATATTGGGGTCTATAGAGTTGTGCGTCATAGCTTTTGAATGAAATCGTTAGGAAGAGTTTTTTATTTTATTTTTATTCTTAAAGTGGTATTGGTCATTTGAGACGTTATTAGAAACTTCAAATCAGCTACCCACATTGACCTCATCCAACCTGGGTTGGGAAGAAAAATGACCAGCTTTACGAGGGCGCAGACCTACGTGGACACCCATTTGGTAAAACCTCGCTAGACGTTGCTTAACTACAGTGAACATAGACCTTGGCCATAAACCCTGGCCAAGGACTATATTCACAACACGATTTTCTTGTTTGTCTTTTTGTTCCACGATGACTGTCGAACTCCTTATTCAATATTGATGAAATTGGGTATAGACATTAATTGTATTCATAGTTTTAAGTGAATTATTAGCAGCAATATAGTTGTACGCCTTTCTCTATTACGTTTTGTTCCTGATGCCAGCATTCAAGATTTCTCTGGTGTTAAGACCACTCTCACACGGTAGGTTGCTTTGTACAGAAGAAATATGGACGTCAAAGAAAAAAATGATCATTCTCAAAAGCGGCACGGCGGCCAGGAGATCCCAATATGCATAAAAATTGTCAATGCTTATTTCTAAGGTCACAAATTTACCTTATCACAGGCGAACGACAGCTTTTCGAGGGTAGTTTTTCTTGAAAGTTATTTTTTATTTCTTAACTTTATTTTACAGACAATGAGGGGTGTCAGTGTAGCCACCATCTTTTTGTGGATTACTTCAGCAAACTGTCTCTCCGCGGGCGAATATGATTCAGAAAGTTTGGGACCTGTGATCAGTATGATTGAGAAAAGAGAAAGAGAGCTGACACTAACTCAAAGTTTCTGGTCATGAAATTAATTTTATTTGAACAGAAATTTTCCATGTGTTCCAAAAATATCTTCAAATTTTCAAAAAAAGTATGTTAAGGACATATTTCTGACGTCAGGCTTACGCGTGTAAAAAAAAAAGATAAAAAATGCGAATAACTCAAAAACAAAGCTTTTTTTAAAAAGTTGAAGGGAGTATTTTTGGTATTGGCATCTAGAATCAGCCCATTAATTATTGCCCTCCTTAACTGGGACACCCTGTATATTAAGATGTGGATCATTTGTGTATTCACATTGCGCGAGGAAGCGTTTATCAACTTTCACTGGATGCGTATGATATCTTTGTAGTACAAACTATCAATGGTGCAAAAAAAACTTTTGAAAAAGAATATTTTCATTGTGAAGAATAAAAGACGTGTTTTTTAAATTTCAGAATATGGTCAACCAGAAGATATTGGATACGGGTATCAGAAATCAGCACTCTCTTCAGACCTAGCCAACTTCAAAGAACATTATCCTGAACTGACAAATGAAGAATTAGAAAAACTCATGTTAGACTATTTGGAAAAGGGAAGACCGAAAGAAAATTATTATGTGTACGGAAAAACGAAGAAATCTGTTTTTAGAGAAAGAGATGAAAATGAACTTCCAGAGCGGCTGCAGCATATGCAGGGCACTGATGACGATGATAGCGATGATGATGAGAGACTCTACAAGGAACAGGCGTTCTACAGAAACCAATCGCCCTTCAGAGAACGTTTCAGAGAAGTCGATTCGAAAGAAAATAACAGACATGTAAATAATGCAGATCTTGAGTACTTGTCAGCTTTGAATACACTTTGGGAACAATACCAACACAAACAAGACTTGAATGACAATGAAGCGGAAGACTCCAATGACATTAACAGGAACGACAACATAGAGTTGAGTGAAGATGACATAGCAGCCATTCTGAGTTATTTTGAAGACAAAAATGATGACGATCCACGGCAACTCGATGAAACCTTTGATAGAAGCAATGAAAATAATCCTCTCTATTATAAAACTGAAAAGAACTCTAAACATCATCAAAAATCTATTCAGAAAAGAATTTGGAGGGACGGCGCTTTTGAGAGATATGCTGGGTATGACAAACCAGAAACATTCTTAATCAAGAAACGATCATTGAAAAATATTTTGCACGAAGACTTAAAACGTAAAAAGAAAGCAACCGAAAGTAAACAAAAGAACCCAAGTACGGACAAAGAGTTAAACAAAATCTTTGGAGAAAGTGAGAAGAAAAATGGTACAGAGGAAAAAAGCAAAGAATCAAAAACAACGGCTACCACTGTGAGTCACAAGTCACCAACTACGGTCAAAACAACTGAAAAACCAATTCTACTAAAAAAGAAATCAGTCGATTGGTCACATTATTTTGGAATCGATAAAAGGAAGAAGAAATCTTTCAACAAAAAACGTGCAAATGATGATTGGCTCGATGAACAATACATGAACCAATATGAAGCACCCCGTACAAATCACAAAGATATTGATGCCCAGTTCCGTGACATGGAGGATATGATTCTGGATCAAGTGATCAAATACACTGGAGCTCACGAGGGTGTAAACAATCCGGAGCAACTCCATCGAATCAAACAGAAAATATTGTCTCAACTAGCTGCAGCTTACAGTTTAGAGAAAATGCGACGAGCGCTTTACGATTACAAATCATCGGCGGAAACACAAAACCTTGATAACAATCGTAAGTGACTGTTTATTTATTTTCATGGATTCGAAAATTAGTCTTATTATATAATTCAGTACGGTTGTTTTTGCAAATATTGTAACGAAAAGAAGGACACGGATAATAGAAATGAAACATGATGAACTCAAATAAAAACTTTCAAGATGTATCCGTGGTGTACAATGGTGTGTACAATGTTCATCATACCTAGTCATCCACGAGTCGAGTCATGAGTCGACTCATCTTTTTGAAATGAGTCGACTCTTCAAAGAGTCGACGAGTACCTTTTTTTTTNTTTTTTTTTTTTTTTTTTTTTTTTTTTTTTTGAAAAAGCACAAAGAGATTGAGTTCTATGAGGGCTCGTGAGGTTTTCTTCTTTTGAAACGTCTATATCGGTTGCCAACCTCGAGGTAATGGACGGCCTCAGGATTGACACTTGACGTGATCTCGGAGACCTTCTTGGTGGAAAGAGGCATTTTTTTAATCGAATGTA
>CM022874.1:46309753-46323896 GCA_012654025.1 Pachypsylla venusta
GTGACTGGCGGATTTGGAACCTGGAGGTTTAGTGTAACAAACGGATTTCTTTTGATTCGGTTTTTGGGCTCTACACCCAAAATTTTGAGTGACTGGCGGATTTGGAACCTGGAGGTTTAGTGTAACAAACGGATTTCTTTTGATTCGGTTTTTGGGCTCTACACCCAAAATTTTGAGTGACTGGCGGATTTGGAACCTGGAGGTTTAGTGTAACAAACGGATTTCTTTTGATTCGGTTTTTGGGCTCTACACCCAAAATTTTGAGTGACTGGCGGATTTGGAACCTGGAGGTTTAGTGTAACAAACGGATTTCTTTTGATTCGGTTTTTGGGCTCTACACCCAAAATTTTGAGTGACTGGCGGATTTGGAACCTGGAGGTTTAGTGTAACAAACGGATTTCTTTTGATTCGGTTTTTGGGCTCTACACCCAAAATTTTGAGTGACTGGCGGATTTGGAACCTGGAGGTTTAGTGTAACAAACGGATTTCTTTTGATTCGGTTTTTGGGCTCTACACCCAAAATTTTGAGTGACTGGCGGATTTGGAACCTGGAGGTTTAGTGTAACAAACGGATTTCTTTTGATTCGGTTTTTGGGCTCTACACCCAAAATTTTGAGTGACTGGCGGATTTGGAACCTGGAGGTTTAGTGTAACAAACGGATTTCTTTTGATTCGGTTTTTGGGCTCTACACCCAAAATTTTGAGTGACTGGCGGATTTGGAACCTGGAGGTTTAGTGTAACAAACGGATTTCTTTTGATTCGGTTTTTGGGCTCTACACCCAAAATTTTGAGTGACTGGCGGATTTGGAACCTGGAGGTTTAGTGTAACAAACGGATTTCTTTTGATTCGGTTTTTGGGCTCTACACCCAAAATTTTGAGTGACTGGCGGATTTGGAACCTGGAGGTTTAGTGTAACAAACGGATTTCTTTTGATTCGGTTTTTGGGCTCTACACCCAAAATTTTGAGTGACTGGCGGATTTGGAACCTGGAGGTTTAGTGTAACAAACGGATTTCTTTTGATTCGGTTTTTGGGCTCTACACCCAAAATTTTGAGTGACTGGCGGATTTGGAACCTGGAGGTTTAGTGTAACAAACGGATTTCTTTTGATTCGGTTTTTGGGCTCTACACCCAAAATTTTGAGTGACTGGCGGATTTGGAACCTGGAGGTTTAGTGTAACAAACGGATTTCTTTTGATTCGGTTTTTGGGCTCTACACCCAAATTTTGAACTCGGGAACAGTCTTATTCGCTCAGTTGGGTGACTGACGGATTTGGATTCTGGAGGTTTAGTGTACAACACAAATATGAATTACGCTACGTCATATTATTTCTAATTTTTGGGAATTCATGGTTTTGGCGGGGTCCTTCCCATTAATTTTTTTATATCTCTCATGCGGGGGCGGACTTGGGCTTCTTCCAATATGCCCAGGGGCCTCCCGGGCATATTGGAAGAAGAGCCCGACATTGGAAAAAGTGCCCCACATTTTTCTTTCATATTTTTGACCTCCGGCTCATCGGGGCTCACATATTTTACATGCATTTTTCTTCCATATTTTTGCCCCCCCCCCCCAATGAGCCGGGGGCCCATCGGGGCCCAGATGACTGGTGGCCCACAGTTTTGGCTAAACAATTAATTTGTAATACATACACAGATTCAAATACATAGATTTTATCTTTACATTAAGCTTTTTCTTCCAAGTATGTATGAACGTCTTGTATTGTAGGGATGAGATTTTCGACTCACTTAGGTGAGTCGACATGATCGACTCGACTCACAAATATGAGTCGACTCTCGATGTCTACTCGTATCGAGTGACAATTTTCGAAAACACCTTATTTGATCAGAAAGACATAATAAAACCAATTGACAAAAGGGGCATCTTTCAAATAAACGTCCCCAACTTCGGCGAAAACATTATAAAGACATCACAATCAATCGACACCAGAATAAAAGAACACAACAAACACCCGGAAAAATATATCTCCTTTTATTATCTTTATTAGTCAACAAAAAAATCTACTCGTAAGACGACTCTTTGAAGAATCGGCTCATTTCAAAAAGATGATTCAATTCGTGAGTGAGTCGACTTATGACTCGACTCGTGGATGACTAGCCCATCTCTATGTATTCTCATCCCAACTCCTCTTAAATCTGGATCCAAATAAATTATACTCAAATTATACTTTAAGTGAACTTATTTACCCCCTTGAAGTAATACCATGTAGTTCCAAGGGGGATAAATTGCAAAAAAAACTTATTTAAAACATATAAAACAATTTATTATTAACTCGTGTTTAATACATTACAGTTACCTACTTAACACAAGTTAGAATGTATGGTTGTGTACAACAAGGGTCTCTCCTCCTAATCTTCTTTGAAGTCAAATGGAAGATATACCATGGTTTTATTTTCAAATTTAATAGATAAAATAATGGACCCAAATAAATAGGAAGTGATATTATTTGATCCCTATTATGAACTTTTAGTTCCCGTCATAGAAACTTTTGAAAAAAAAAAAAGTCAAGATTTTCTGCACGATTGCAATAGTTTATCTGAGCGTTCGGTAGTGTGCCAGGTTAAATTCAATTAAGCTCCAGTGTAGGTACCTTCACAGGAAGAAATTCTGACATCAGATCCCCTAATCTGCAGAGGAGAGTACATTAACATGCATTCTAATAACATAATTTGTCCATGTCTCTGGTATTTAGATGCTAGGCTTGACTTGGAACTAATTCTGAAAGATGACATTAAACCGTTTGCGGAGAGATAAATTCTCATTTGGAAATTTTGGATACACATTGACTGAACTATTAAATGTTGAGCACTTGGCACTAAAGTGCAGATATTTTGCATGTTATTTATAAAAATTATTCGAACCTTAACTTCTCAACCGTGCCATTAAGAGCAATCGAGCCAGCGCCAGTTTCCGTTAGACACTGAAGTTACAACATCCAGCGAGGTTGTACAATGTGGGTGTCCGCGTGGGTTCGCGCCCTCATGATGCTGGCTTTTTTTCCGGCCCAACCCAGGCTGGGTGAGGTCAATGTGGGTAGCTGGTTTGCAAGTTTCCAGCGAATGGAGGGTAAAACCCCCGTCTTGAATGACCAATAGATGTTAAAGAGACGTTAAGCCAAATTAAGCCAAAAAAAGAGTAACCGTGCCATTAAGAACCGTGTGCAAAAATCACATCACGTCAGGCACCATTTGGGTCCATGGCGATGATTTATTTTAGCAAATCAGATTACTTCTTGTCCGTGCCAATTTTGATCTTACCGTTACATGGATCCTTACAAAAGAGGATTTCGCGTCGGATAAATGTAAGAACATCCGTGATGTTATTCAACACGACTGACCGAGTCGATCCATAGGTTGGAGATCCCTAGTGCAGAGCGTAGAGAGAAAGTCATTCCACGGATCCACAAGTTTAGTCTCGTGTCTGCTAACGTAGTTAAGACACATCGATCCATGAGGCAAGAATAATCCTCAAGGTGGAATCATTCTGCTACTGATGATGGTAGAGTGGTGTAGTGTCAGGTATCCGATATCTTTGCATTTGAAAGTGTCAGTTGTCAATAGAGAGCCATGCAGCATGCAAATAAAAATAATGGTTTCTTGTGTGTTGTAATTATCTAGGCGCACGGCAGTGCGTCAGGCCAAGTTCCAAGTCAAGCCTGGCGTCTGCAGTGTGTATATTTACACGAACTATTTCATTTCTTTTACCTCTAGGTTCTTATTACTTATCTATATTAACTACTTATACATATTTTGACATTGTGTTTTGTGCAATTGGTTTAAAAAAAGTTGCAAGAAATTGCTAGGAAGATCACTCGTTGAAAAAGAACGAACGAAGTGAGTTCTGATTTTGAATTTTACGGCAATTATATGTAAAATTGATTCAATGGATGCTAAACATTTGCCACGGTGTTACGTGCGAGAACTAAAAATTCACATTACGCCAACAGTTTTGTAATGCCGCGCCGTTCTTTTGCTAGTTTATTGTTGCCCAAATCTTTTAACCTCCATTAACGGGATTAAAACTGAAACTCATTTCGTTCGGTCAATTATTAAGCTGGAGATGTGTTGGCGATACTGAATTATGGTCTTCATTCCTAAGAAATTTACCGTGTGGTGATGCATGTGTGGTCATGATGCGGGTTAACAAGTCATTGCTCACTCCAGACAACAGGTGTACTAAGATTGCTTTATATGGAATGACTGAGGTAAATTACTATGATTACTGATTCAGCAAATCGAATAATATCATTCATTGCGATTCCATCAATCATTGCTCTCCATTGGTATAGGAATCATGTCTGTGGTATTCTTATATTGAGTGGTTCTATACCATTGCCAACACATACCATTGACACTTTCTCAATCATTTGATAAAGTTAACCAATTGACAAAGTTCGGCCCAGTTAGCATATGTGTTAGTTTTTATACCTTCTTCTTTAACTTCACCTTTTAGTTAGCATATGTGTTAATTTTTATAGCTTCTTCTTTAACTTCACCTTTTAGTTAACATATGTGTTTATTTTTATAACTTCTTCTTTAACTTCACCTTTTAGTTAGCATATGTGTTAATTTTTATACCTTCTTCTTTAACTTCACCTTTTAGTTAACATATGTGTTAATTTTTATACCTTCTTCTTTAACTTCACCTTTTAGTTAGCATATGTGTTAATTTTTATACCTTCTTCTTTAACTTCACCTTTTAGTTAACATATGTGTTAATTTTTATACCTCCTTCTTTAACTTCACCTTTTCCAAATTGTATTTGGGTTCGTGTTGCTTTTCTTAATTCTATCGTACCACAACCTTCTGTTCAGTGCCTGCTTTCATTAGCCGTAACATTTCCTATATATTCGTGAATTCGTGAGCTAAATTCCTCTTTTAGGGCTATACATATAAGCCCCTGCACCTAAGCCCTTTCCTAACCCTCGCTTTTTCCACCAATATTCATGCGTATCGCTTAAGGGGTAATGCCTAGCCTTTTTCGATCAACTATTTTGATTTTCCATCATTGTCATTGGTTTGTAACATTTTTTTTTTAAGAACTGGATTTTCGATAAACTATTTTGATGATTGATTTTTCATCGTTGCCATTGGTTTGAAACATTGTTTTTTTAAGAACTGGATTTTCGATAAACTATTTTGATGATTGATTTTCCATCATTGCCATTGGTTTGAAACATTGATTTTTTTTAAGAACTGGATTTTCGATAAACTATTTTGATGATTGATTTTTCATCGTTGCCATTGGTTTGAAACATTGTTTTTTTAAGAACTGGATTTTCGATAAACTATTCTGATGATTTATTTTCCATCAATGCCATTGGTTTGAAACATTGTTTTTTTACGAACTGAATTTTCGATAAACTATTTTGATGATTGATTTTCCATCATTGCCATTGGTTTGAAACATTGATTTTTTTTAAGAACTGGATTTTCGATAAACTATTTTGATGATTGATTTTTCATCGTTGCCATTGGTTTGAAACATTGTTTTTTTAAGAACTGGATTTTCGATAAACTATTTTGATGATTGATTTTCCATCATTGCCATTGGTTTGAAACATTGATTTTTTTTAAGAACTGGATTTTCGATAAACTATTTTGATGATTGATTTTCCATCGTTGCCATTGGTTTGAAACATTGTTTTTTAAGAACTGGATGTCCTCCCTAACATCAATCTGTATTTACAAGTGATTAGGACCGTCACCAAATGAACTGGCTTGCTTCTTCGGTGTTTTACTTCTGGTTTTATATTCAGCAATTTGTTGACTATTGAGCATCATATGGTGAATATTCAACTGAAAGCAAAGCATAATAATATTGAACAATTCTATTCTAACGCCCAAGGAAGATATATTTGTACCAAATTTTTTTTGCCTTTCTAGTTGGGAAATCGGTAAGAACGCTTAACGTCTGGAGACTTATGGAGCAAATACATTAATTTCGGTCACCGTGAAATGGGACTTATGACAGACAAATAGATCTTTTTCATTTTGGGTTCCGCGCACCTCCAATCGTAAAATATCAAATTTTTTGGAGGGTTAAAACGTGGAACCCTTCAGAAGACTGTCTCATTATGCATGCATTAACCATCGCAGAAGTTTTATGCTTAGGATTTAACAACAAACCACTGGAACCTTCTAGTAACCAAAGAAATCGTCATCCATTTTTGGTTCCAATGTCACTGGTATTATGAATTTGGCAATTTCAATATCATTCATTGGTGCCAAATTGGTTCGAACGCCTATAACTCAATAATATTCCAGATGTATACTGTGACGCGTGATGGCATTTGGCTTATTGACGATTATTGATGAATCAATAAGAGTTTCTCCTCGCGTCTCATTTACCAATCCGATATGATTGGGACTGATCCAATACCCAATGTATAGTAGTTACTTATACACTGTGCGCCATATAATGTAAAACAGTCAAATATCTCGGAACCTTTTGGAGATACAAAAAAATATTTTCATTTGAATTTCATAAGATCAAGAGACATGATTGTGATGATTTTTTGGGTTGATTTTTGCGGGCATTTCAAGGTTAACTTTTTTTTTTAATTAAACCATAAATTTTCATTGGAAATTAGAATTCTCTAATTAAGTTGATTTTTTTTAAACAAATTCTTAGTTTTTCCAAGGTTGGCCAATTTTTTCCCCGTGCATCCATGTTTGATAATATTCAATTTTATACATCAGGCTGAAAATATTGTTTAAAAAAAAAAAAAAAAAATATATCCAAGTGTGTAATTATTTCCATTTTAATTTTTATGTCACAATTTTTTTTTTTTAATTTGGCTTAACGTTTCTTTAACATCTATTGGTCATTCAAGACATATATATGGCTGCCTGGGTAAAATTGGTCAACTTAAGTCTGTTGTATAGGTATGGTTTAGTCTATTGATGGAAAATTCGAATATGCAATCAAAAATGCATGGTTCTACTATTTTTTAGGTTGACCTTGTCAACCGCAAAATATTTATAACATGTTAAATGAAACCTTGGTTGGAGTATTATTTTTGTACCTTCAATTAAAAAAAACCGTTCTGGCCGCATTTTTGCACTTGTCGTTGACCGATTTTAATGAAATTTGGTATTTTGGGTTCCATTTGGTGTCTAAACGATCCTAGAAGCCTTACTGACTGACCTTTAACCACATACATGATTGTGATTCTGTACTAAAAAAAACAGAAAAATAACATTTACATAACAATTGCACATAGATTTCTTATATATTTTAACAAAAAATCAGTCGTTCCGTACAGTGATAGTAGGAAATACTGATATGCATACAGATTGCATCAGCTATTGTAAGTCATCCTGTATAGTTACAGATACAGATTCTATCTGTCTATAGATCAAGAGGTATGTAGTAGCGACTGCGACTCTAGAATAGCCTTGGAGTATTTGTGAATTGGTATCCTGACTATTATGTAAATACGAAAGTGTGTGAACTGACAGGCTCTCCTAATCATAGATATCTAAAGCAAATAATAGTCACTTCTTGTATTGAATTTATCAGTATCTATCGTCTATTAATTCTTTATCTAAAGAGCAAAGCCCAGCTGATAATATACTGACTCACTCACACTCGAGATATAGTTCCCAGCTGTCGTGGCTACACCTTAGGGAGATAAGTTCATTAGTATGGTAGGTAATGTAGGTATACGGAATAAGGGAGGAAAAATTCGAATGTTCAGCTGAAAACCAAATATGGTCAAAAACGATGCTTTACACCTACACAGCACAAAACCAGGCAATTAAATCTGTCCCAATTTAACAGAAAAGCAGCCCCCCCCCTAGAAAAAGAAGATCGTGTTTAAAATATTTCGTCTATATATGTCACCCACCAAGTAAAACCTTGTTGGACGTTGCTTAAATTCAATATTATTACAGGAACTGGTGTATTCAAAGTAGAGTATACGCTGGCTACCATATCAATTTCAATTGTCTATCACGTATTTCTGAGATAATGCCCCTTGACAGAGAACAGAGAGGCGGACAGCTGGACAAACATCATAGGCTTAGTGTATTCAAATGACATTTCCTTTGAATTTATTTATTTTTACTAAAATAATAAACTTTGGTAAATTTTTTTTTGAGAAAATAAATTAACAAGAAGACATTTTGAAGAAGACACTTATGTGTTGGGGTGACTCCCCACTTTTTGAGAATATGTTTTCAAAAGTGAATCTTTCTATGACGCCTTGAAAACGAGACATGTCACCTTCAATTCTCAGAAGTCTAACATCAAAAGGTCAATTCCTTTTTATCTTTTGTTTGTTCAAATCATCCTTTTTTCCTTTGTTCCTTATTAATTTATTTATTTTAATTATTATGTGTTGGGGTTTCTCTTTATTTTATCTCTTTAGTTTTCCAACAGATTTCTTTCAGTTAACATCTCGGTATAGTTTCGTGTATTTATTTAACGTTATCTATTATTTCCAAATATATTAATTTTTAAATATTTATTGATTTACTTTTAAACATCTTGTTGTTGTAGTTTCAGAATATTATCATCATTTAAAGGAATATTCCATGTCTGCATTTAATATTGATTTCGATTTTATATCGACATGTTTTAATTAATCAATCCGGAGAAGTGTTGGTTAAATCTGTCATTGTGACCTATTTTAGTTTCTTAAAGTTCATAAAGTTCGCTCGTGTCTTCCTCAATCTCATCATTTTCATCTAAGTTTTTTTTACTTTTTATTTCGTTGTTTTCTTTATTTTAGTATTTTTCTCTTTTATTAAGTTTATGGTTTTTCGTTTATGAGACGTAAAAGTTATCAAATTTATGTTTTGTTGCCGTTGTTGTTTTTGTTTAGATTATGAAGAAATTTCATCAAGGTAAGTGTTATAAAAAACAATATGTTTTTGTTGTTGAGATGATTTGTTCAGGAGTTGTTTGCCACGCTGACGGAAATTTTCCTCAATCACTGCAACATTTCCTAATTATTTTTGGACAGATGTTTCTTTCCTTGATATATGAAAGTCTCCTATTTAACGCTTCTTCCATCTCTTACTTACTTACTCCTCAGCTTTTACGGACCACGTGGGTCCTTAGCTTCAGAAATCAGCTGTCTCCATTCAAGTCGGTCCAGTGCCATATTCTGCCATTCCATTTCACTGTTCGGCCGTAGAGAGTGAATTATTTCTTTGACACCATCCTCTCACTTCTTTCTTGGTCTTCCTACAGGTCGTGGTCCTTCGTATGTTAGCATCAAGAATTTTCTGATATTAGAGGAGTCATCCGCTCTTACTACATGCCCCGCCCATTGTAGGATTCTAGATTCAATGATGTTAGATATTAGGGGATTCTGATAAAGTTCATAAAGCTCTCTATTTTTCTTTATTCTCCATTGGCTTGTTTCGGTGTCCCATACCGGGCCATATATTTTTCTGAGGACCTTATTTCTGTGTTGAGAAGCTATTATAAATTTATAATTATAAATTGAGGAACATCATATGAAGACACAATAGAATAATTGCTAATCAAAGAAGAAGAACCCGGGGCGGTCTGATAAGTTTAAACTTAAATAATCATAGCATATTCATGACCCCATGTCGCGTCGCCGGGAAGTTCCCAAAAAATACCAAGTTGAGTTGTAAAAGTTTGAATACCAAAAACCTGACAAATTTTGAGTTGAAAATCAAATAATAAACTTTTTTTTCTTAACGTCTCTTTAACAATTATTGTTTATTCGAGACGGACGTTTTACCGAGCTTCTAACCCAATGTAGGCTAGACCGGAAACAACCAACATCACGAGGGCCCGAACCTATTTATTTACCCACATATAAAACCCCGCTGGACGTTGCTCAACTTCAGTCATCTAAAGGGAACTGCTGATTTCAAGCGCCATAGACGCTGGCTGACTAGAATTGAAATAGAATAATGTGTGTCATATACAGTTTCTTTTTGATTTTGATTTTTCAAAGTTCTAAACAAAACTGCTGATCGTTTTACTCACTTTCGTTTCTGTAAATCCCTGAACGCTAAAAATATTCATTTGTCAATGACCTTTCACCTTTCTCCCACCTTTTGAAACTTATTCAGGGACCTTTCAATTCACTTATTTTTTCTAAATGTCAACCAGAAATAAAGTTGGTTTATTATTTACTTTAAAAAAATACAATTCCGTGCCCGAGAGGCAAACATTTTAGTACAATAACTGCGTTGTCTGCCAATCTGTCAGAGGGGTGTATATCAGGACGGGAATTACAGATAGCCAGATGAAGTTTTCATTGTATTGTTGTTAACTTAATCTCATTATATCTATCTAAAATATTTTGTATTTTCAAGACAAGACAGCATGATAAGAATCAGCAAAAAATATTTGCAGTAAGTTCAATAATTATAATTGTTTCGAAATTTCAGATAGGCTTGAACAAGTGTTTCTATATTACAAAACGGATTTTTTTTCTTGTGGTATTCAACTTTGAAATATATGAAACTAACAGTTTTGAAAAAAAAAAATGCAAAAAGATTTTTGAAAAGTATAAAAAAATCTATCTACATATAGGTATATAAATTAAAGTGACTTTTCGCGCCTGCCTGTTTGTTCGCGATAAACTCGGAAACTCATTTTTTTTCTCAAATTTTCCGAATTTTGTCCAATATCTTAAGATTTGTCGCGACAATATATCAACTCAAAGCGAGAAAGTTTTAGGTGACATCTTCGAATCCGGGATCGGGCAAAAGAAAATTTAGACAATACTCATGGTTTGGCCAAAACGGTATAAGAGATATAAAAATAAGGCTGCGCAAGGAGCAGGCTTCAATACGCATATTTTTTTGGTACTTCACCTTATCAACCCGTTACTACTCCCCATGTTCTACAAAGGTTAACAAGCGTGTAGGTAATATGTAATCTATGTGTATGCTCTGATTGCGTTTACACTGTTGTACCTCGATGATATGATTATTAATGTAAGAGTCGGATTTATTATCATTTTTTTCTCTCATCTTCTCGAAACGAAGATCGGCTACTCAGCTAGTTGAAAATAAAAGACATATGGTCTTCCTTCATTTGAAGCAAAACATGTTTCTTTAAAAATGATTTTATTTTAGATACAACGTAGGTGTAGATATATCAATTTTTAAAAAATTATAGAATGTCACTGATACCATACCCAATGTATTTCCAAATCAGCTTCGGGGACGGTTCTGAATTATTTCAATAAGCTTGCATCAGAGTTTCATGCCGCTTATATATAAGACACTAATTGTGTGGGGCCATCAGTTTTGGTAATCTACAAGATTCTATTTTCTTTTCCAAGAATTTCTCTTCTTTAATCTAANTTCACCCTCCATTCGCTGGAAACTTGCAAACCAGCTACCCACATTGACTTCACCCAGCCTGGGTTGGGACGGAAAAATAGCCAGCATGACGAGGGCGCGAACTCACGTGGACACCCACATGGTACAACCTCGCTGGACGTTGCTTAACTTCAGTGATCTAACGGGCACTGGTGTATCCGACGTGCCATAGACGCTGGCTAAACTTGGGTCGGTTATTTAGGAAGTTGACCTGTTAATGAGATTACGTATGATAGGATTTCATCCGTTGATAGCCGTACTATTTTTACATTTCATGGGTGATATCCCATAAGTTTACGTTTGCCGGAATTTCGCTTTTCGACAAGCGCAGTTTTTTGACCTGCCAACAGATGATGTCTTAC
This sequence comes from Pachypsylla venusta, assembly GCA_012654025.1. Lineage (NCBI taxonomy): Eukaryota > Metazoa > Arthropoda > Insecta > Hemiptera > Aphalaridae > Pachypsylla > Pachypsylla venusta. The sequence continues at coordinate 46,321,460 of CM022874.1, forward strand.
TGTCGTGAATTTTGACCCATCGCGCTGGTCGTAATATTTTAACCTACTAGTGGTAATATTCATAAGATAACGCTGGAATTTCAACCGTCAAGATGCGTCAAGTTCACGGGAATGAGGGCCCTCATTTATGTTCGGATTGTATTTGCAATTTTTTTTCTTCTTCTAAGACCTTGATGGGTTAAAGTCAAACTATTATATCATACAATATCATACATTCACGGTTTAAAGATGAGATAATAATTTCAGGCTGACAGACGCAATTCACTTTAATATATTAATTACGGTTCAACTAAAAACAAAGGACACCTGACCATTAAAAGGTAAGGTACCTAGGCCATAAAATAGTGTCTGCCGTGTGGACATCCACTCAAATGTTCCTTTGAAATCTTTTGTTACCGAAAAGGGTGTTTCTCAAAAAAAAAATATTTACCTTTATGAATCTTTTGTATTTCGAGTCGCAGGACAGGTCAGGTCTGATCTTCTTTAGTCATGGAGCCATTTAATCTACTTTAATGATTGTTTTATTATTATGAAAGTACCAACACATTCATTATGTGATGTTACCTCACATTTACACAAGTATTATACAGGGTGTCCCAAAAGTCCGAGACCGCCTGAATATCTTTTGAACAGCTTTATGTGGAGTTTTGAAATTTTGCATGGTACATGGTACATTATACACTAAATTATGGCGGGTCCCTTGTAGCCCCCAGAGGATTCAACTTTTGTTTTTTTAAATACGAACCCTTATCTTGTGATACATTTTCAGAAAGACAATAGAATTAGTAGTACTTTGTAAAAAAAATTTTACAAAGTACTACTAATTCTAGCGCGTTTGGTTTCAAAATGGCGGCCATTTGAAATTTCTAAGATATGACTACCAAGAATGTCTAAAACTAGGCAAATTATTTCTAAAAGTAGGCGAAGTGTCTAAAACTAGGTGAATTATGTCCAAAAAGTAGGTTCCACAACATTGGTGTCCTATGCAATCATTCAATATCCCATTGCAAAAAATTTGCCTAGTTTTAGACACTCTTGGAAGTCATATTTTAGAAATTTCAAATGGCCGCCATTTTGAAACCAAACACGCTAGACGTGTAAATTTTTTTGCAAAGTACTACTAATTCTATTGTCTTTCTGAGAATGTATTACAAGATGGGGGTTCGTATTTTAAAAACAATAGTTTGGACCCCATGGGGGCCACATGGGACCCGCCCCTGAAAAATTTGTCACACCATTATGTGGTTTAATTTGGGGTATAATACCATGCATAATTTCAAAACTCCACATGAAGCTGTTCAAAAGATTTTCAGGCGGTCTCGGACTTTTGGGACACCCTGTATAGGTATAATGTATGTTATGACTAGTATTTGTGTGAAAGGTAGACATAGTTGAAATAGCCATCAACATAAGGACCATGGAAGTCTAATAGATCTCCAAAACTAATCAGCTAATTTTATGAATTAGAGTTGCCAGACGTCCCGATACTTTAGACAAATGTCTCGACGGGACACGTAGAGTCCAGATTTTTCCGCAATTTCATTATCTTTCATTTCACGATTCGTTAAAATGAATCTATTCAGTAGGTAAGTAAGGTATTCTTAAAATCTAGTTTAACATTTAGCAAAGAAACTAAAGAAAGAAAGACAAATAGGTAATAGACAGAAAGTTTTTGATTTTTTTTTGATAAAGTTTTGAAAGTTATTTTTAAATAAATGTTGCACCTACCGTCCTATCTACTATCTATTCCTTGTCATTTCTTTTTTTTTCAACATTGTATTTGGAGGGGGGGNTTGGGGGGGGGGGGGGGGTCCCGGCCATCCATCGGAAATCTCGATTTTTGCCCGACATATCCTCTTATGTCCCGACATTGGCTTAAAAACATCTGGCAACCCTACTATGAATCAAGAGTTCGAAAGCGTTCGAGAGTTGTCGTGTTGCAAAAGAACATAAAGAAACGTTTAAAGTTTTAAAAAATAACTCAGCATTTGTTTTGGAACCCCTTGTAGGTGATTGTTAGTAAGGCTAAACTCTAACAATTGAATTAAAATTGTTGAAAGAGTGTCAAAAGTTACACTTAAGGCGGACGAAGAACGCTCGCTTTTATTTAATTTTGGAATCTGAGCTTATAAAAAAACATTTTGAGGGTTTATTATTGAAGATATTAAACCAATTTAAGTACATAGGTAGGGCCAACGAGAGGGGGAGGGGGATCCATCTAGACCCGGGATTTCCTAAGAGGCCCGGTGAGAAAATTATGATAATGAAATTTTTCAAGTTTTTTTCTGAATAAGAAATAAATCAAAAAAATCAAGCACACAAAATCAGAAGTTTAGCGGTAGTGGGCTAATATAGGACAATGGCTATTGCAGGACACTGATTTTACAATATAGTGCGACCTTTCAGCTTGTACAGCAATCATAAATATTGGTATATT
>CM022874.1:46326801-46344342 GCA_012654025.1 Pachypsylla venusta
CTCTGCCTCTCTGTTATAGAGTTCATTATACAAATAGTACCTAGATATGTAACTCTGCCTCTCTGTTATAGAGTTCATCATACCAATAGTACCTAGTTATGCGACTCTGATGCCTGCCTCTCTGTTATAGGGTTCATCATACCAATAGTATCTAGATATGCGACTCTGCCAGCCTCTCTGTTATAGGGTTCATCATACCAATAGAACCTAGATATGCGACTCAGTCTGCCTCTCTGTTATAGAGTTCATTATACAAATAGTACCTAGATATGTAACTCTGCCTCTCTGTTATAGAGTTCATCATACCAATAGTACCTAGTTATGCGACTCTGATGCCTGCCTCTCTGTTATAGGGTTCATCATACCAATAGTATCTAGATATGCGACTCTGCCAGCCTCTCTGTTATAGGGTTCATCATACCAATAGTACCTAGATATGCGACTCTGTCTGCCTCTCTGTTATAGGGTTCATCATACCAATAGTACCTAAATATGCGACTCTGCGCATGCCTCTCTGTTATAGGGTTCATCATACCAATAGTAACTAAATATGCGACTCTGCTTGCCTCTCTGTTATAGGGTTCATCAGTAGCACCTTTACATATTCTATAATATCTATAATTTTAGACCATCCCTGTGAACCATAATTAAGATGGAAAGGATAAGGGCGGCCGTCCTCTGGCAGAGACTAAAATCTTACGCTACTACGAGCGACTTGAAACGACAAATCCAACTCGAACAGGATTTGATGCTTGTAGCGTGTGATCACTTGAAGTTCCAAAGGATGACCAGGGTATGGTTTAAGTAGACTTAATAGAGAAGGAATTGAATCAGACAGTTTTAAATAAGGGCTTTGGAGAACTAGAATCAGGGGATGAAAAAAGAAGAATACTCTACCATTCTAGAACATATTGAAGTGAAGAGAGCATATGAGAGCTTGACCTCTAATATTACGAACATCCTGTATATAGATAGCGACACTTCCCCTTTTATTTTTATTTCTCCTTTTATAAGATACGAGAACATTGTAAGTCTGTTTACGAAGAATTTCGAGAATGCGAAGAATGGGGAAGTAAATCGAGAAAATGTAGTAAGATCTATTATTCGAGATACTTGTTAGGAATGTATAAATAGAGGCTGCGAGTAGAAACCGAGTCAGTTTTAGTTAAGTGATAAGTCAGTTTTTATAGTTCGCTCAGTGAGTTAATTTCGAGTGATTTATTAGTGAATTTTTCGTGTGTGAATTACGTAGTTTTCTCGCGTGTTTAGTATACCGTATTTTAGAAACTAAATGGTGTACGACTTTTTGTTGATCTTTTAATTGTGTTTTCTTTAATAAAGTGTTTTAAGTTTCCTTTCTATTTTTTTTAGTTTAATCAACGACTATTTAATCCTCGAACCCTAAGCCTACATCAATATATTATTTGGGATTTATGCTTTTGGTGCTCCTCTGATGAGAAATTTACGTGATCAGGTTATGAAACAATATCTTCTGATAACATCAAATGAGAATTGAGAAATTCCTTCATTTTATTTTTACTACATCGAAAACATGAAAAATGCATTTCGTTACACTGTCTCATTGATGATTATGAATGCACAATTGCTCATGAACTTCCATTCATTATTCCCAAGCTTTATAAATTGTCTGCAGTTTCTCTTCCATCTGTCAGATCTATCAATTTATCAATCACAATCAGACTGTATGAATATGGAGTGAACTTTTATTCATTGAACAAACTTACAATTCAATGGCATAGGTATTTCTGGTCCTCGAATATTTTTTCCATTTTTATTTTCATTGGCCCTCCTGTTGGCCATTTCGTATTCATTGAACAAACTTACAGTTCAAATGCCCAGATATTTCTAGTCCTCGAGAATATTTATTCCATTTTTATTTTCATTGGCCCTCATGTTGGCCATTTCGTATTCCTTTATTAAACTTACAATTCAAAGGCATAGGTATTTCTAGTCCTCGAACATTTATTCCATTTTTATTTTCATTGTGCCTTATATCGGCCATTTCTCTGAACAAACATACAATTCAAAGGCAGAGGTATTTCTGATCATCGAATATTTATTCCATTTTTATTTCCATTGGGCCCCATGTTGGGCATTTCGTATTCATTAAGCAAACTTACAATTCAAAGGCATAATAATAAATATAATAAAGGAATGTCTTTGGTGACTAGGTTTTTTTGTTTAATTTTAAAGGATCAACTTTTTCAAATTTAGATATTTGAAAAAGTCTAAATTTTGNTATTTATTCCATTTTTATTTTCACTGGCCCTCATGTTGGCCATTTCGTATTCCTTTATCAAACTTACAATTCAAAGGCATAGGTATTTCTAGTCCTCGAACATTTATTCCATTTTTATTTTCATTGTGCCTTATGTCGGCCATTTCTCTAAACAAACATACAATTCAAAGGCAGAGGTATTTCTGATCATCGAATATTTATTCCATTTTTATTTCCATTGGGCCCCATGTTGGGCATTTCGTATTCATTAAGCAAACTTACAATTCAAAGGCATAATAATAAATATAATAAAGGAATGTCTTTGGTGACTAGGTTTTTTTGTTTAATTTTAAAGGATCAACTTTTTCAAATTTAGATATTTGAAAAAGTCTAAATTTTGTACATTTTCTATCTAAATTTGAAAAAGTTGATCCTACGAGAATTAAAATATTTAAAATCTTTCCTTAAACAAAAAAAATCAAAGGCATAGGCATTTCTAGTCCTCGAATATTTATTCCATTTTTATTTTCATTGGGCCCCATGTTGGCCATTTCAAATGTGAGGTCTACAGTTCACAGCACTACTAATTCTAAAATGTTGTCTTGATGGTAGTAATGAAGTGTAGAATAAAATTATTCGCTGGAATGTAAGAATTATCTTGTAATTGAGCTATGTAATATGAACTGAGCTCGTTGATTATGTAGATTGTAGATAGTGGTTGTGCTGTTGCTGGTGATATAAGATTGATCGTCGAACGACCTTGTTTACTGTAGTGGAACATAACACCATTCTAATGAATTTCAGCATAACATTACATCTACTGTTTGGAGTGTGGGAGACATGTGCTCATGATTCATAACAACATAACATGATTCAAGTAGGTGAGATTAGTCAACGATCAGACAAACGAAATAAAAGAGAGATTCCATATGCCATTACTACTGTCAAAGTAGGACATCATTTGAATCGTCAGTCATTTTCTTGTATCAATATATTCTTTACATTTGCTTCCATTGTGTTTCTTGACAAAAACGAGGTGAGATTTACTAACGATCAGACCAACGAAGCGATTCCATAAGCATTACTACTGTCAAAGTAGGACATCATTTGAATCGTCAGTCATTTTCTTGTATCAATGTATTCTTTACATTTGCTTCCATTGTGTTTGTTGAACAAACGAGGTGAGATTAGTCAACGATCAGATCAACGAAATAAAAGAGCGATCCCATAAGCATTACTACTGTCAAAGTAGGACATCATTTGAATCGTCAGTCATTTTCTTGTATCAATGTATTCTTTACATTTGCTTCCATTGTGTTTGTTGGACAAACGAGGTGAGATTAGTCAACGATCAGATCAACGAAATAAAAGAGCGATCCCATAAGCATTACTACTGTCAAAGTAGGACATCGTTTGAATCGTCGGTAATTTTCTTGTATCAATGTATTCTGTACATCCGACACCAGTTTAGTGTGGAACCCGGCCGACGGTGTAAAGATTCTAAAATGTTTATCGTGCTTGACTGAAACTTTTGTCTCTAAGTTAGTTAAGAGAGTATTTCAGAACGGTACATAATTTAAAGACAGCTATTGTCAGTGCCGATGGCACCCTCAATACACCATTTCCCGTAGGAACATTGATTTTAAGCAGCGTCCATCAATTGACCACCCAGGGACCACGTAGGCTTGAGCCTTCGTGATGTTGGGCTATTCTCAGCCCAACCCAACTGGGTGTAGTCACTATGGGTGGCTAGTTTGTAAGTTTCTAGGGAATAGATAGATATATCACTATGAGAAACCAAGAACATTTTTATTCAAATTTCAATTTTTGTTGCATCATATTAAATCAAGTGATTTCAGAATGGGGTCTCAAATGATTGCAAATTTTTCTTCTTTTTTAAGTTATGACAATATGAGTAACAACTTACCCCTCATTCAATTGAAACTTTAAGAAAGTTACCACTTACCACCTTCATTCCAACTAATGCTAATATTATTTTTATTTTCTGTTTCAGGTAAGTTACAAAATCGGTTCTGTAATATATATCAAAAGATTAGTTGCCGTCCAATTTTAATGACTCATTCCTATGAATGGTAAGACATCCTCACTCCTTCTTACCCTTCCTAAAAGGATATTTTTTCCAAAGAAAATTCAAATATCTTTTTTTTTAGCCCTATTAGTCCTGTGAACTGTAGACCCCACACAAATAATGGGCTACCTATTGGCCCCGGCTGGAGCAATAGAGTTCACATCAGTTGATTCTATAAACGTAATTACTCTCATCTTCCAGTGACTGAATTATAGTTACACCCTTTGATTTTCTTTTTTTTTTTCTCTCTCTCTCTCTCTCTTTACGTTCATTCCTTTTTTTGGTTTATTATTTTCAATAATGAACCTTTGGAATCGTCACGAAAAAAAAAAAAAAAAAAAAAAAATTACCCCCCCTCAAAATTTTTCTCTTCTCTTTCGTCTTCATTCAGTTAGATAAGCGTCAATGCATTCAAATCATTTTAGCTTCCTTTTCTCACAAACATTAAAAAAAAAATCCATACCAATTTTTATTAAAATCGGACTTGACGTTCATGGAGTTATCGTAGAACGAACGAATTAAAAAAAAAATCCATACCAATTTTTATTAAAATCGGACTTGACGTTCATGGAGTTATCGTAGAACGAACGAATTAAAAAAAAAATCCATACCAATTTTTATTAAAATCGGACTTGACGTTCATGGAGTTATCGCAGAACGAACGAACGAACGAACGAAAAAATCGTTGTGACCCCACTTTTGGTCAAAAATATTATTTGGGAAATTTTGGGAAAATATTTTGAAAAAATTTAACCCTTCAAATATAATAATCAACTCAAACAGCTAATTAGTGAACGTTTAAGTTTGATCACCATGCCAAAATCATGTCACACATAACTTTACATTTCATAGGGTAATTATTTGTGAAAGATCTTAGATTTGTATAAAGTTTGAATATCATGCCAAAATCATGTCTCATGTCTTACAAATGAACTCGAGACGACTCCATTCTAAAGATAAAAAAAATCTGGTGAATTGTATGAATTGAGATTTTTACCAGCTTCCTTGTCTTGTTCTTGTAGTCGTGCTTTAGTGTCTCTCCAGAGGCTGGAGCCAACGTGCAGACAACAGAAGAGAGAATCAAAGACACCGCCACTCCAGACCGTGTGGCTCCTCTCATTATTATCTTTTGCTATGTACGGGTACAGTGTGGTTCATAAGAAATTAAATTATTTATCTTTTGTATTTGGATCAATCAGTATCAATAGTGGCATCTAGGATTGTTACGATATTGGTCTTTATGCGATATCCGATATCGATATTTTTCCCGGTATCCATGTCGCGATATTATCGCAAAAGAAATATCGATATCGGCAATATCGACAGATATCGTTTCGGATTCCAGTTTAAAAATTTAAGATGTGAGAATTGAAGCTTAATTTAAACTTTGCTAGCTCAGTTTACTCTACGGACTATGATTACTTAAAAACCAGCAAATGGAATGCAAAATAATAATAATAAAATAAAAACCGTTCTCAATATGAATATAATCTCAGCAGTGAAAAGAGAAGATAATAGAATAATTTCCACAATCCTCTGTATTCTTACAGAGGATTGTGGAAATACTCCAATAAAAATCCGTGATCAATTTGCAAACCAGACTAAAGGTAAAATCAATAACAAAGAGCTGCTAGGGATGACTATTGAATAAAATAGGAAGGAAGTGTTAATCCACTGTATACCACGCAAAGGATCTGATATTCTCTAGGACTTGAGAAACTTTTCACAATTTGATTGTAGGAATGATCACTATTTTTCACAGCAAAAGTTTTTATTTGGCTTTTGAAATTGGTTCAGCGTTTGATCTGCTGGTTTTCCTCACTTTTATCGACACTTCGGCTCTTTTTAAATATCGAAAAATTATTTCGAAAGCGGGATCGGGTAAATAACCTTTAGATTATATTGAACCACACAGAAAGATTAGGCTTCTATGTCGTCTGACGGAGCTGCTGATTTGGCTCTATAATATAAAGCAGGGTCCACACTTATGTTGGAATTGTTGTACAACAAATGTTGAGCAACACGCAGCGTCTAAACTTAATTTTAGTGTGTACCTATAATGTTGTGTTGTTTTCACATAGTTTTAATTCAGACCTTGTGATAAGTGGATTGTTTGCATTTTTATCTCGTAATTTTTTTTACAATATTTTAAAAATAATCAAAAAATGAGTGAGGAAGACATTCTTATAACTGCTGCCGCCTCTGTCCTCTTGGAAGCAACTAGACGGAATCATAGGTCAAGGAGGTTTTGGATAAGACCGAGTCTTTCTCGTGGAAGAAATAAATACAGTACAGCTGACTCCATGAAAGATTTGATCTTGGACGATGTTGATGAATTGAATTTCGAATACAGGTGTTCTGGATTTAAGAATTTTTTTTCTAATGACAAGTTGCGACTTTGAAGAATTATAAAAAAATTTATAAATATAAAATATAAAAAATATCAATGTATCTGGAAACATTTTGAAATGTTCCACCTTCTATGGAAACATGCGGACAACAGTTTCTCAACACGTCCATAATAGTGTTGCAATGTTGTACCACATTTCCAACATAAGTGTGGACCCTACTTAACAAATCAGCATGTTCTGTCTCAATGTTTAACTCACTTGAAATGCACTTAAGGTGACCGCACTCTGTGTCGCAACGTTTGCCGCTGGATTTGTGTTTTCTAAGTTTAATCTTATTATTGGTGAAAGACGTATTACAGATTTACAGTAACTACCTACTTACTGAAATTATATCTACAGCTTAACTGCAGATGAAATTTAATACCGGATTACTGTTCGTATCGCATAAGCGTATTGTACTTGACAGTCGATAGACTAGCATAGTGTTATCATTTATTTTTTACATGCACAAAACACAGTCTACATAATATAGATACTACTAGCAGGTACCCGCAAAGTTGTATGTGATCTTTCCCGTGGCTGTAAACATTTTTTTTTTTGCAATTTTTTTTTCGAGCTATGGTACGAGGTCTGGCTATTAAATAACGAGACTGGTTACGAAAAAGGGTTTTATTATAAAAATTATTCTACATTCGAATGCTCTCCTTCAATATACTCCCCTCCCCTCGCCACACACCTTTCCATACGTTTTTTCCATTGATCGAAACAGTGCTGGAAATCTTCTTTGATGAGGGCCTTTAGGAGCTCTGCTGTTTTTTGCTTTACCGCTTCCATTGACACCGCTTCCATTGACACGGGCCCCTTTCAAAGCAGATTTTATCTTCGGAAGCAAAAAAAAGTCGCAAGGTGCCAAATCTGGCGTGTTCGAGCGCTGGAGTGCGTTTATCAGCCAAATACCGCTTCACAGATAGCGCATTATGGGCAGGTCCTGGTGCAAAATCAACGAATTGTTCTTCCACAACTCGGGCCGTTTCTTACGAACTCGTTCCCGCAGTGTTGCCAAAAATGACAAATAGTTAGTCTNAGAGACAAAAAAAAGTCGCACGGTGCCAAATCTGGCGAGTACGGCGCGTGTTCGAGCGCTGGAGTCGTTTATCAGCCAAATACCGTTTCACAGATAGCGCATTATGGGCAGGTGCGTTGTCCTGGTGCAAAATCAACGAATTGTTCTTCCACAACTCGGGCCGTTTCTTACGAACTCGTTCCCGCAGTGTTGCCAAAAATGACAAATTTAGGTCTGGTTGGCAGTCTGACCCTCTGAAACCCATTCAGATGCTCATTCGACGATCTGCACGCACAATTTGGTTCATATTGGTCACTGTTTCCGGAGTTGAAACAGTGACAGGGCGACCTGGGCGCTGGTCATCTTCAGTGCTTTCTCGGCCCTCACTGAAGCGCTTACACCACTCAAAATACACACCACACACTCGCGCGAGATAGAGAATTGTCCCCATAGGCCTATTGCAACAATTTATAGCACTCAGTCGGATTTTTTTTTTTTCAATTTAACGAGAAATTTTAGATTGATACGTTGCTCCGGTTTTTCGTCACACATGATTTTCGGCACAAGAAAAAAACACGTTCGTTTCAAACCGCTACTGCAAAAACGTGACGAAAACGTGTTTTGGTACGTGAATAGAGAAGATTTCCAGATACCCAACGCACTACTCGTTTCCCCCACCCCTCTAGGGCGCCCTCTAGGCGCCCAGTCTCGTTATTTAATAGCCAGACCTCGTATTTGTTTTTTTTTTTTTAATATACCAAGAAGATTCGGTGGATTTTATATTTTCCTGGAGGTTTTGTGTGTTTCATTTACGGTAATCTTTTTCATATCCGTATGATGTGTGTTGTGTAAATGTTTTGGCGATAAATTGTTTTGAGTTGAACTTTCGATTTTTCGCTTAATTTTTTTTCGTAAAATCTCCTTTGTATCCATTATCTCGTCGTTGTTCGTAGCGGCATTATTCCCGAAATCAACTGTGGCCCCATTCAGATTATTTGAACCCTTTCAGTTTTCTGGTTTCTTCTCTTTTTCATTCAATTTTCCGGTACAAATCCAGACGACTTTAGTGAATTCTATAATCTCTTCAACTCTTTCTCTCAGTACTCCTTCATTCACAAATTCTATTCTTTCTCATGCCTTCCCATTCATATTCAAAATATTTGTCATGTACACAATGTTATTTCCTTAAACATATTATTATAGTGTCTGTTGTATCTTGCAATCAGGCCTATGCCAGACGAAACCACATGTTTGTGTACTCTGAACAAACAAGATAAACGAATTCACCTTGGAAATCGACTAGCGCAACAGCATGATTCACAATTCACTCCAGTTAAATGTAAATTATGCAATGAGCATCATACGAGTTTAGGTTGTGGTGCACTGGACACTATGATTTATGATACATATGCAAATTTCATTGCATTTGTGTGTGAATTCATATTTTTTTTTGTTTGATATTATGCTATTGTAAGCAATTGCAATTAGCACATTCATAATAATACAAGAGCAAGGTTTGATCATTTTATTAAATTTTATTAGTTGCGCTACATGGGCGATGCCTAGTGGTCCACTCCTTGTAGACGTCATTTTCAATAATGAACCTTTGGAATCGTCACAAAAAAAAAATACCCCTCCCCTCCTCAAAATTTGATATTTTTTTGTTTCAACATATTTTACAATATTATTGTCTTCGGCACCGTCAGGTTGTCCTTTTCCTCCCTACGAGTCTCCCCATCTTGTACTATTTTCGTACCGTCGTGTTCTTATTACAAGTGACGTCACCGCAATGCAACTCGTGCATAGAAGTGGAAGAGAAGGAAAGTCAACTTCATTAACAACGTCACCGCAATGCAACTCGTGTATAGAAATGGAAGAGAAAGAAGGTCAACTTTATTAACAACGTCATCGCAATGCAACTCGTGCAGAGAAGTGGAAGAGAAAGGAAGGTCAACTTCATTAACAACGTCACCGCAATGCAACTCGTGCATAGAAGTGGAAGAGGAGGAAGGTCAACTTCATTAACAACGTCACCGCAATGCAACTCGTGCATGGAAGTGGAAGAGAAAGAAGGTCAACTTCATTAACAACGTCACCGCAATGCAACTCGTGCATAGAAGTGGAAGAGAAGGAAAGTCAACTTCATTAACAACGTCACCGCAATGCAACTCGTGCAGAGAAGTGGAAGAGAAGAAGCACTCCTATCATTGAATATATATTACCAGGAAAAGAAATGTGAGGTATCAGCTAGCTCTATACAAAAATCGTTAGACACTTTTTGTAAAATTAGGGTCTTAACAGCTCTTTGGAATGGCGGACATTATTTTTTTTTATATTTTTTTCGTTTATTACTTACTTAAATATTATTTTTTCGTATATCGTTGACGGTTTATATCTAATTATGGTGTTTTATAGTGTTTTCATTTTTTTAAAATGTTTTTATCGCCACTTAAAAATTGTTTTAAATTTTCAAAAAGTTTAAAATTTACCGCCATTAAAATAGGATCTTTGTTTACATTTTTAATTAAAAATTTCATTGCTGAGTTCGTGAAAAGATTTTTGGACTCTTCTCCGTGCGTCGCTCATTTATTTTGACCTTTGAGTTGAAATTTTTTTGTTTCATTTCGACGCTTGCAATCAAGAAGAACGTTTGTTTTAGCTGGTCAAATAATTATTATTAACGCTAGGTTGATGTTTTCCCCTAAAAGTCTTTAGGATCCAGCACTGTACATTCAAATTCTCGGCGCGAAAGCTAAGACCCTAATTCATTTCAAAAGTGTCTAGCGTTTTCAACTCATACATTCTTTTCTCGTAATATATATTCAATGACTTCTATAGGATTAAGGAACATTCACACTACACAGTGAAAGTGTCAGTGACAGTGCTCTCCGACGCCGTACCGTGATCTTCACAGTGATTTGACATGAAAATATCTCCATTGTCTGAGAACGGAGAAAATATTGACGGGTATTATTAAAATCACTTTCACTGTGTAGTGCGTATGCTCCTTTTCTATTCTCTTGCTTGGTACGGATCTCAAATGTCGCAATCAATGTACTCTATATAAAACTCAGTTGATTTTGCTTTTCGAAATGCTAACCATAACCATCATGCTTTTGTTACTGGTGTGCTGAAAGTGCAAAACATAGTTTTTCTTTTCAGTTTGCAATAATTGTGTTTTATTCATTCAATCACTTTGAGGTTTGAGTTAGTTTCAAATTTATTTGCAGTATTATTGATAGTTCCTAGCCAGCGCCTATGGCACGCTGAATACACCAGTTCCTGATAGATCACTGAAGTTAAGCAACGTCTAGCGAGGTTGTACCATGTGGGTGTCCACGTGGGTTTGTGCCCTCGTGATGCTGGCTATTTTTGCGGCCTAACCCAGACTGGGTGAGGTCAGTGTGGGTAGCTGGTTTGCAAGTTTCCAGCGAATGGAAGATATTCATGAATCAAATTATAGGAAAAATAGAAATTACCACTTGCTTTTGCGTTTGTTTGTACAATATTTCTTATAAAAGTTTATACAAGAGATTGACGGTTGTGGCTCAGAATCAGACAGAACTCCATTTAATATTTTTAGTCAAGTGAAAATCAATAAAATGATAATTTAAAAATACAGATTCTGACATATTCAAATGACCAATAGATGTTAAAGAGACGTTAAGCCAAAAGTGTTAGTTTTCCGTGCTTAACTTCTGCTTATGCATCACTGGTTAAACCGATAAGTTGATCTCGTATGTTTCTACACTGTCTGGGCAGACTTTTTGATCCTATTCTTTTTGTGATGATCTAGCTGACTATATTCAGGGATAGGTTAATAGGTTAAGTCATTGCATGATTGAAACAAATAGAATCTTCTCTCCCCAATTATTCTAGAAAACATACATTAATATTTCATAAATTCGGGCATGGGATTAATCACGTCCGTTGATTTGTCAAAATAAAGTGAAAAGAATTAAAATTTTGTTGACATTTGCTGACAGGGCATTTATTTTGCGTTTGACATAATCAAAATAATTTAATTATTTTTATTCTTGATTCCATATATCCGTTATAAAATTGGAGGTTAATTCTATCTGGGACAAAAATCTTGATGATTGATGGGTGCAAAATAGAATACTCTTTTGAGTTAAGTAAACTCAATCTATTATGCTCCATATCTACAAAAAANAAAAAAAAAAAAAAAAAAAAAAAAAAAAAAAAAAAAAAAAACTGGTTTTTTGCGCCCGATTTGTGATTAATAACATTCTTTTTTCTTTTTTTTTGTATCTTACACATGAAATCGAAACGACACCTAAACATGTATTGTTATTTTTTGTCGAGATCCTGTGTAGTACAATTAGACGACCTCTTTAACATTTATCTTTAGCACAATCTTATCAAAACAGACATTGTAACGTTAAACTACTATTAACTTTTTATTGAATATAGTTAATATAAAGAAAAATAGTCTGAAGATAAAAGAGAAGAGAGAAAAAAAACGAATGAAAGTAAAGAGACAGAGAGAAAGAAAGAAAGAAAAAAATCAAAGGGCGGAGTTAATTCTTGAGGAATTCTTTTTCACCCAACTATTCGCATACTAGTTCTTGTCTTTCATTCCAAAACTGATATTCGCATGAAAGATTATTTGGGCACTCTTTATCTTTACACATGTTTTAATTGATTGACTTCATCAAAAAATATTTTTGGAAGTCAAGTGTCTTTATTCTTGAACCCATTTTTTGCGATAAATTACAAGTTATTATTACTAGTCTTTTACTTGTACTTTGTCTAGTTTTCATTTTATAAACTAAAAGTACAATACTTGTAATATGAATTAACATGCAACACGTTTGGAATGATTCATTTGTAGAATGAGACAAGTAACGTTATGTATACACATCATGAATTATTATAAGTGTATTGACTAGTAATATTAACTTGTATTTTATTGTGAAATGAGCTTCAGGGATTGGAAAAAATAGATGTTATTGTATAACTCTGAGATATATGCACCCTTGGGTTTATGCAGAATATGAAGAAAAAAATTTGGTAAAAATCGGTTGAATAGTTTCGGAGGAGTAGGGTAACAAAAGTTTGCAGTTTGTAGGGAGTATAAGGCTACGCTTCGCTCCGACCAACTAGTCTTTTACTTGTACTTTGTATAGTTTTCATTTTATAAACTAAAAGTACAAGACTTGTAATATTAATTAACCTGCAACACGTTTGGAATGATTCACTTGTAGAATGAGACAAGTAACGTTATGTATACACATCATGAATTATTATAAGTGTATTGACTAGTAATATTGACTTGTATTTTATTGTGAAATGAGCTTCAGGGATTGAAAAAATAGATGTTATTGTATAGCTCTGAACAGAACACGTTTATTTGTTCACTCCATTTGATTTTCATTGCAAGATGGAATGAATGATATCCTCGGAATTGAATGATAAAATACTATTGATCATTGCTAGAAGCAAGTTGGTATGTTCAATTGAATGTTCTATAATGGCATGCACATTATGACTGGTCATCCAGACAGACGACGGCTTTAATGATCATGACGACTGCTAGGTTGCCATTACTTGCTATAATGAAGAAATAAAATTTGTTTGTTACGCATATAATATATTGATACAGGGTTCAACAACAAATAGACGTAAGTACTATCCAATTCAATATGTTGAGAAACTTTTGAGTTGATGCACTTTTAGGATGAGTCTTAAGTATCTACTGTTGTTTGTTCACATCAAACATGATATCATCTTTTTTTTTCAATATGTTGACAAAGTTTATGTATGGTTAGGTATGGGATGACTAGACCAATTTCATGATGAAGAGTGTCTGGACCTTTGTTGTCTGGTCACTTGAATTATTAGTTAGCATGATAAACAGAACTAGAATTCAATTTTCTCGTACAAATCAATGTAAATTCAATCTTTTCTTTAAAAAAAACTTGGTATCCCTCTGATATAGACCATCACTGCACGACGTAAAAATATGACCCATTAGGAACACGTGGAAAAATGTCGCCCTTTTTGGTATCTACTAATAAATGATCCAAGGTATTGTTGACCCATTAGGAACACGTNTCTATTGGTCATTCAAGACGGGGGTTTCACCCTTCATTCGCTGAAAACTTGCAAACCAGCTACTTACATTGACCTCACCCAGCCTGAATTGGGCCGGAAAAATAGGCGGCATCACGAGGGCGCGAACCCACGTGGACATTTCTGTGGTCTAACGGGAATTGGTTTATTCAACGTGCCATAGACGCTGGTATAATTTGTATTTGTTCATGTCAAAACCGTGTTTAGGGGCCATTATTATCTCATAAGAGTGCAAAACTTTCTCCCTATAGGAATGGTGCGGATATATAGAGGATAAATTAAAGTGTGTTTTTAGTGGTCAAAACTGGGGTGCTATTACGCTAGGGGGTTGAATATTAAAAACGGTTTTTATAATGCGGACACTTCCCGCTAGTAGTAGTAGTAGTAGCGGTTTTTCAATCAACCATTCTTCTCATTTTTAGATGCATGACTAATTAAAATGGTAGGAAAAAAAAAAAAANAAAAAAAAAAAAAAAAAAAAAAAAAAAAAAAATGATATGAGTTTAGCGAAAAGATTTGATGACCTTGGCTGGAACTGTGATGGCATGCTTTCCAGGTCAGTCTAATTGCCTCAGATTGATGGAAAAATTGTTGGTGAAGTTAATGAAAAGTGAAGAATGAGTTCTCTAATCGATGATGACGTCATGAATATGCCATCTTTTTTTTCGATTTTGTTGAGCACCGTTTTCTTTTATCGCATCAAGGCGATTAAGGGCAGGGTCGGAAACGATGCCTTTTCCATTAATCATGCAGAAAACAATGAGAAGCTACTGCATTATCCGTGAGACTTCTTTAGTATCAAGAACTCATGGCGAGTTGTTGCAAACCAGCCCCACGACTGTTTACCTATAATGATGATGATGTGTATGACCTTAATCACGGCGAAAAATAAAATCCTTCAAAAATACCTCAATGGCGGACTGGTGCCGTATCCACCGTCTAGTGCTATAATCACAGAATTACAAGAGTAAACAAAAAACTTTTTATTGAAAATTGAACACGGTTCGTATCTCAGGAACTGCGAGAGAAGCCATCTCAAGGGCGTAGCCAGCTTTAATTTATGCAAAAAATCCATTTATGTAGTGTCTTTGTTTGTTGTTCTGAGGACTTTATGCCTCTTTTAAAAGCACGACTAAAATTCTATTTCTGGAAATTTGTACGATGACAACGAGGAGGGATCAACAGTCTTAAAACGACCCCTAAATTTTGAAACTTGCCCATCTGAACAAGTTATAGACCCCAAAATACGCTTTGTAACCCTTTTGGGGAACTCGAGGTCAAATCTCGATTCAATAAACTCCTCCATGGGTGTGGAATCGCCCCCATACTCCGCACTCAGTACAACCCTTTTAATTAATTTGTTTTGAAAAACAAATACAGAAGTGATCAGCATATTTACGTATAGCTAGACTTGTACCTAATAACATTTAATTTAAAACAAATAAAAAAACAATAACAATAAATACATAATTGATTGAACATGAGTAAGCGAGAGCCTGACAGACAATTTGTTAATTGATTCTAATTTACGTATTATTAATTGTATGACTCATCATTGTGAGCCTGACAGACAATTTGTTAATTGATTCTAATTTACGTATTATTTAGCTCTGGAACATGTCCCGTTCCATTCATAAAGTGGTGTGGCTCGATTGTATGACTCATCATTGTGAGCCTGACAGACAACTTGTTAATTGATTCTAGTTTACGTATTATTCAGCTCTGGAACATGTCCCGTTCCATTCATAAAACATCTTTAATGGGATGAATATTATTCAGTTTCCCTCTCTGGAACATTTACTCTCCTCTTGATTACGTCTGAGATACCTGTCTGGCTATGACCTTTATAAACTGAATCTCTTTTATATATAAAAACTGCTGATAACAGATTGTATTTGAAGACTGATTCCAACGTACTCTTCGTTTTCATATAGCGATGATGTCATGGCATTCGGCATTGTTCGTATGTATGAACAGGTGGTGAACTTCGAGAACAGACTCATACTCAAGTAGTGTGCGTGTATGTTGATTCAACCATCTTTGTACTGCGGGGCATTCTGTTAGAAGAACGTTGAATAAATAACATTGCGGGTATTTGCCAACTTTGGCTATGAAGGTCTATATGAAATGAAATATTGTTATTTTTACTCTTCAGCCTCACGGGTTTTTTGTACAATAAGCTATTGATTTGGATCTCATCACAACGAGACCTATTGCATATGCTGCAAATACAAAGGTACTGCAAAGAAAGATTCATGAGAAGACTTCTTTCAAACTAAATTCATTCAGCCAACGTCTATGGCACGTTGAATACATCAGTTTTCGCTAGATCACTAAAGTTAGGCAACGTCCAGCGAGGTTGTAACATGTGGGTGTCCACATAAGTTCACCCCCTCGTGATGCCGGATATTTTTCCGGCCAAACCCAGGCTGGGTGAGGTCAATGTTGGTANGTTATCGAGACTCTTTAACATCTATTGGTCATTCAAGACGGGGGTTTCATCCTCCATTCGCTGGAAACTTGCAAACCAGCTACTCACATTGACCTCACCCAGCCTGAATTGGGCCGGAAAAATAGCCAGTATCACGAGGGCGTGAACCCACGTGGACAATTCAGTGATCTAACGGGAACTGGTCTATTCAACGTGCCATAGACGCTGGCAGAAGAGTGACTTTGTATTTGTTCAGACAAAAAAAAAGAAAAAAAAAAAAAAAATCATTCATTATATTGATTAACTGACTCTCAAGACGTGGGGGTTTCAAGAGTAGCACGTGTGCGTTTTTGCACCTAAACAACAAGTGGAGTAAATTGCATGAAATTTATCTGATGAACAGTAAAGGTGTTTTTGTCAAACACAAAAAATTGACTAGAGACAGACACGACCAAATTTTTCCCTTGAAGTATAAAACGCAAAACCAAGTGGTAATTTTCTATTTCCAGTTTTCCTATAATTTGAACCATGAATATCTTCCCAAACTTCGATAGTTTTCATCATTTTATGTATTTCATCATTTGTGGCAAGCTGTATGATTCTGAGTCACAACCGTCAATCTTTGTAAAAACTTTTATACGAAATATTGTACAAACAAACGCAAAAGCAAGTGGTTATTTTCAATTTCCATTTTTCCTATAATTTGAACCATGAATATCTTCCCAAACTTCGATAGTTTTCATCATTTTATGCACCTATTTCATCATTTGTAGCATGTTGTCTGATTCTGAGCCACAACCGTCAAACTTTGTAAAAAACTTTTATAGGTAATATTGTACATACAAACGCAAAAGCTAGTGGTAATTTTCAATTTCCATTTTTCCTATAATTTGATCCATGAATATCTTCCCAAACTTCGATAGTTTTCATCATTTTATGCACCTATTTCATCATTTGTGGCATGTTGTCTGATTCTGAGCCACAACCGTCAAACTATGTAAAAACTTTTATAGGTAATATTGTACATACAAACGCAAAAGCTAGTGGTAATTTTCAATTTCCATTTTTCCTATAATTTGATCCATGAATATCTTCCCAAACTTCGATAGTTTTCATCATTTTATGCACCTATTTCATCATTTGTGGCATGCTGTCTGATTCTGAGCCATAACCGTCAAACTTTGTAAAAACTTTTATAAGGAATATTGTACATACAAACGCAAAAGCTAGTGGTAAATTTCAGTTTCCCAAACTTGATAGTTTTCATCATTT
>CM022874.1:46351795-46366550 GCA_012654025.1 Pachypsylla venusta
GGTGTGGCTCGATTGCATGACTCATCTTTGTGAAAAGATTTTGGTCCTCAGAAGTTTTTTTTTAAAGAAAATCATCAAGAGCGATCGTCCTTTGGAATCGACTGCAAGCTCACTCTGCTTCGAGCGACTGATGCATTCATTAGTTGGTGCATACATTTGGTTCGGTCGCTCGTGGTAGCTTGAGCTTGTAGTCGCTTTCAGGCAATGACCGGGGTAAACCAATATTATTATTTTTTATTTTTTTTAAATTTGGCTTAACGTCTCTTTAACATCTGTTAATCATTCAAGACGGAGGTTTCTCCCTGCATTCGCCGGAAACTTGCAAACCCGCTAGCTACCCAAATTGACCTCATCCAGCCTGGGTTGCTCCGGAAAAATGGTCAGCATCACGAGGGCGCGAACCCACGTTGACACCCACATGGTACAACTTCGCTGGACGTTTCTTAACTTCAGTGATCCGTCGGGAACTGGTGTATTCAACGTGCCATAGACGCTGGCAAATATTATTTTTAAATTGTTTATTCTCTAGTATTGTATTCACTGAAGGTTGTGGGTAAATCAAAAGAAATGAACTTTTCAAATAACTTACTTCTATTTCTCCTCAAAATTGTACAGTTCTAGTTTCAGTATTTGTTAACATCTATACGTACTTATAAAACGCAAAGCCCAGTTGGTATACTGACTGTCAATTAATCATATTTTAAGTTAGGTTAGTTGCTCAGAAAAAAAACAGTATCTGAGTTAGGTTAGTTGCTCAGAAAAAAAACAGTATCTGTCTGGTCCCATAGTTTGTCTGATATTAGATATTACCAATAGAAATTTGTAGAATTATTCTAAAAAGTCTGAGTCATTTAGGAACAAATTTGTGTGTCTAGATTCAATGTTTTGTATTGAGCGATAACTATAATACAAATATAGTTCATTCATATGTTGCCGATGAAATATCTAGCAATTTCTTTATCAGTTCAACTTAAATTTATATGGAATTATCTGGCACACTACTCACGCAATTTGAACAAATTTGATTAAGTTTTGGACAAGCGATAACAGTCATGATAGGGGTCATTGTCCGAGTGGTACCAAAATAGTTTTAATTCACCTCGAGAGACGAATTCATTGATATAATTTAAATGTTTTTGTAATCCGTGATCAACATTTTGGTTCGCAAAACATCAAACGGTAAGCAGAAATAATTCACGGAATCAAAGCGAAGCTACGAATTTGCAAATGAGGTTATTAAAATGAAAATAGTTAGTTTTACTTCCACGTGTAATTTGCCAATAATGACCAAAATACTTTCAGCCAGCGTCTATGGCACGTCCAATACACCAGTTCCCGTTAGATTACCGAAGTTAAGCAATGTCCAGCGAGATTGTACCATGTGAGTGTCCACGTGGGTTCGCGCCCTCGTGATGCTGGCTATTTTTCTGGCCCAACCCAGGCTGGGTGGGGTCAATGTGGGTAGCTGGTTTGCAAGTTTCCAGCGAATGGAAGGTGTGAAACCCCGTTTTGAATGAACAATAGATGGTAAAGATACGTTAAGCCAAATTTAAAAAAAAATAATACTTTGGATCATTTATTAGTAGATACCAAAAAGGGCGACATTTTTCTAATGGGTCATATTTTTACGTCGTGCAGTGATGGTCTATATCAGAGGAATACCCAGTTTTTTTTTAAGAAAAGATTGAATTTACATTGATTTGTACGAGAAAATTGAATTCTAGTTCTGTTTATCATGCTAACTAATAATTCAGGTGACCAGACAACACAACAACATCATTGATCTTTTGCTCCACTGTACATCCCAATCAACCATATAATTTTCCCGCTCAATTGCACATTCTATTTTGCATCAAAAGTTACACGATGCATAATAATCAAATGACTTGGATACTATAATATGAAATCCGACACTAGTTTTCTTATCAGAGGACATATTTATTATCATTGATGAACGTTACTGAGAAATTTGCTGCACAAATGTTCAGTTTCGTCTCTTCCATTCATTCGACGTAAAGTGCTTTTGATAAGGCGTTGAACGTCAACTGATTGATCTTTGGTCTGTGAACGGTTCTTTTTGTTTTTAATACCTCTAGAGGTAGTGGAGTTTTTAAGGACGTACCTATATTATTTAATTATTAATCGTCAGCCTTGTTAAATAATACTAGTAATTACGGACAAAACCGTGTATTTGACGTTTTCTCAAGGATGTTGGAGGTTCATTTTCGGGGTATTTTTATATCCCTCATTGTTTGGGCTGTGCAGTTATATCATTACAAGCATATCAACTGGACACTACGAGTAAATCACTCCAAACGTTACTGAACAAATTAATTCATTCTTATTTTCTGTCCAGTTTTACTGTGAAAGGTATCCAAATCTGAACGGACCCGTTGGATTTACGCGCTATAACGTATTTTGATGATTAATTTTTTTATTGAAATGAAGTGAAAATTGGCCCCAAATATTTCAAAATTGAAAAGCCCTTAACATCAACCATAACATATCAACATTTTACGTTTCTACAACAAACCACTAAAATCATTTTTCGTTCGAATTTCGTCAATTCGATGAAAATTGTGGCTTGTATCGCGTAACAAGCATACATACATACACATATATGTATACATACAAACACATATACAAGTGCATTTCAGGTCAAAATAGGAGTTTGTGATTTTGTGGGGAAAATTTCCTATAAAACCTTCTCCTAACTCCGAAAGTTGTGAGAGGTATATGATGCTGCGATGTTCGTAATATTAGTAAAAAAAATATCAGCCTCAGTAGGTAGCTCAGTTAGTTGAGGTGGTGGATTCGTAACCAGGTGGTTGTTGTTGGTTCGAATCGAAATCCATCCCCGTCTCTTCGAAATACTGGAAACGGTAAGAGATATCGAAAAATTGATGAGAATCGATCCCGCAAAAACTATAGGCTGAAATCCCAGAAAAAAATATCAGAATTCAAAAATGTTGAACCGTTTTTGAGTTACGACCGATTTTTCGATTTTTGACCGAATTTAGACGGTCATGGTTCGATATCTTAAATTTAGCCGCGACAACATATCAACTCAAAGCAAGAAAGTTTTAGGTGGCCTTTTAAACTTTAATTTGGTACATAGTTTACAAAAAACGGTTCAACCGTTTTCGAGTTATGGCCGTTTTCCCAATTTTTGTAAGGGGAATCATAGAATATTAGCTTCCAATTTTTGAAAGGAAAATCATAGTAGTACGGGAACAGCCATGCCTCTAAGGTGCCAATCTATAGGCCGTTGCGAAGCACGGGCGAAACAGATAGTTATCTACAAGGCCGTTTCGATTAGCGGCCCCGTGTATCGATCTACCAAATCCATAGAGATATCGAAAGAGAATAAGTTTTCATCTATTTTTTGTATTCATTGCTTGTTTGCATAGAATGTTTTTAACTGTAAAACAGATGTCACAATATTTTTTTGTATAAACATGGAAAATGACTAATGAATGGAAAAGGTAAAAACATATTTTCATTTTTTTTCTCCCCATATTAGATATAGGCAGGTTACCTACATAACCTTTTAAGCACTTACATATGTTGCAAAATAATAATATAACATTCATTATTGAGTACACGTGATTCACATAAAGATTCCAGAAAGTCTTTTAGGCAGCTGTATAATGGAAAACGAAAATTTTGCTTAATGGCAGTGGCAGTATACATTTAGAACCTACAAGTGATGTGTCTAAGTGTTCATTTTTTTTTATCATAAAGAAAGTTCGGACAGTTTTTTTTCGTTTGTTTTTTCGTAAGAGAGCCAATCTGGTTGAAATCACGTGATGTCATCGCTACAGCTAGAAAAACTTATAAACTTTTGGAATTACATAAATAACAGTAAGAACATTTAATTTCTTTATTTTTTTTTAAAAAAAATATCTTACCGAAAAGCTTTGTGGAAATTTTTTGGTAATATTTTCCGACTGGAATTTTTTTCCAGTCGGAAAATATGTTACCAACATCAAGCAACAAATTTGTTTCTGGAAATGTTCTTAAGCGATTTCTTGACATAAATATTGTACCGTTGACCACCGTTCATTCGATTTTTATGCAATTATCTGGGATTGTCATGGTGAGAAGATTTATTCGTATTGGACCCAGCCTTTTTTTGTCATCAGAATAGGTACCTGAAAAATTTTCATTTGCAAAATGCGTTTCAGCCATTACAGATGGAATATCTATATCAATAATTGCCGTCTATAAGACGGAATTTCGTCGAACGCAAGAAATAGTGTTTAAAATAAATATTGTACCTAATACGTATTCATCTGATTTTTGATTTTTTTTTTAAATTTTGATGAAAGAGGAAAAAAATTTAGTGTAGATAAGTAAGTAATTAATAGTTTCCTCACCATTTCAACCTCTTTAAGGTCTCTCTAGTTCTTACTTACTCATTTTAAAGCTGTCCAAGAAATGATATCAAATAAATTATTTGCGAACTGAAGAATTATTTCGACTGTTATAGTTTCGCTCAAAACACGGAATTTAACAAATTAAGATTCTCAGTCTTTTGAATGTGAGTGAATGAGACAATAACGTCAACAGTCGTAAATTTGTTTAAAGTGCTGAAGACATTGGTGATCTCATCGCATACTCATAACCTTGTTAAATATTTCTTGCACAAAATGTTCGTGTTTCTGTTCGGAGTGTGAGTGATTCTGTTGGCACCGCGCCGAATGACACTTCTTGAAGAAAGAAATTTCGGAATTTTGATTTTATTTTAGAAATTTATTTGTAAACGAAAAATTCCACTTTTTGGCAATATTTCATGGGACTTTATTTTCTGCTTGATTGGAGTGGGTACAAAAATCATTTATTTTATTAATTTGTCGTAAAAGCAAAATTAAATGAAAATTAATTATGAGTTGGAATTTAGTATTATTTCCTAAAGGTTAAAATTCTATTTTTGTTTAATTGTTTCCTATTATAAAACTGGAGAAATAGAGTTTGGTTTATCTGTGTCAGTGGCGGAGTGTGGAATAGAAGATTTCGGAGGGGCAAATATTAAAAAATGAGGTGGTCCAGAATTTTAGAGACAACTTACTTCTGTGGGGTTACCCTCGTCTCAAGCATATTAAGCATTATGACTGTGAAAGTTAGCTTTTTTGCTGTGTAATTGTGCCGCTGGAAAGCTTTGTGTCAGCGTCTACAGCACATTGCATACACCAGTTCCTGATCGATCACTGAAGTTCTGTCAAATGCGTTTTCCGTCCATAGTTGGTACAATTGCATTCTTGACCAAATCTTGCAACCCAACATCTTGTCTTCCTTGAGTTCTATATCTTTTTCTTGGAGAACATTCCTGAACAACTTTGGTATAATATCCAAGAAAAGCCAGCGTCTATGGCACGTTCAATACACCAGTTCCCCTTCGATCACTGAAGTTAAGCAACGTCCAGCGAGGTTGTACCATATGGGGTGTCTATGTTGGTTCGCGGCCTCGTGATGCTGGCTATTTTTCCGGCCTAACCCAAGCTGGGTGAGGTCAATGTGAGTATTAGCTCGTTTGCAATTTTTCAGCGAATGGAGGGTAAAAACCCCGTCTCGAATGACCAATAGGTGTTAAAGGGACGTTAAGCCAAATTAAAAAAAAAGTTTCGTTTCCTTGCTGCAATAAATTATTTCCAGATGATCTTTTGATTTCTTATTTATCTACATAGGAGGAATCTGTGTTTTTGAAATTTCAAGTATAAGCCTTTGTAGATATTCCTTGATTATGAGTCAATAAATCACCCAGGCTATACATTAACCTGGGATTTGCGTTGCATAAAATATACAGAGTGTAACAGAAAGAAAATGGGGAGAGGAATAGTATGCACGTCGAAATAGGTAAATCAGGATGTGCTATTATGTCATTTTGTAATATTCCTTACGATTATACTACCCTCAACCAGTGCAATAGTCCTAACTAGTGGACGCAGCACTTAGAATTCTGAAAGGAAAGGTCGCCACAATTAATAATAACCTCCCAAACAGAGAGACTAGTTAATGTTTTTTCGGACATGTCTCTCCTAAAGAGGTTAGGAAAGGTTTTAACGGTCTGGCCTCATCTTTAAAAGCTTGTAATAAAGAAATTAATATGTCTGCGTTAAGAAATTTTTTATGGAATTAGTTTATCCGAAAAAACAGCTTGACCTCTAACATAAATATATGTGAAAAACTGTACCTTTCCATTATTTTCGGTCCTGCAAGAACTATTGCGTTGTAACAAATTGTCTGTTTTCTATTTGTAAAACAATTTCTACGTCAATGTGGTGATTCACTCATAATATTATTTATCATCATCTCAGATTTATCTGGAAAAATCTATACATCACTATTCAAGTTTATTTTAATAATAGTAAACCTTATGTATACTGATTTAGAAATGGTATTTAGGATATTTGTCTTGAATGACCAATAGACGTTAAAGAGACGTTAAGCCAAATTAAAAAAAAAAAAGTAATTGTGAAATATAAATTTCAATAAAATATTGTGTATCAACTACAAATAATAAGGCGAGTCACCAGATGATGTCGTAACAAACGAAAGCGCTCGTGACTCGCTTTATTATTTGTAGTTGATACACAATATTTTATTGAAACTTATGTATACGGCTTGAATGGACAACACAAGCTTTTGGGTGCCCTTTTTTTATTCTCTAAACAAATGCCACTGGACCGTAATATCTTTTTGCTTTTTAATGCTCTGTTTTTTCTATGTCTCAGTTTCCACTGCCAACGGAAAATTTCCAAAGTTATTGATCCGATTTTCCTGTTTTCGAACAAAAACATGTGTCATTTCAATGTTCTCGTGCCACATGGAGAGAAAAAAAAAACATCGCTCTGTTCGATGGTGATATTCCATACAAAAGCTTTATTCCTACAAACGTTCGGAGTAGTGGTTAGTCGATTCCATTGTACTGGGACCATTTATCGAGATTCATGCCCTCCGTCACAAAAATATATGATTATCCATTGGCCTGATCACCATTGGTCATTATGGTCTGGGAAAACATTTGCACACTATTCCATTGTACTGGGACCANTCATGGGGTAACTACATCCCAGATCCCACCCTCGACATCCACAAAAAAATACTTAACTAAAAGGTTGATAAAGCTTTCACATCCACAAAAAATACTTAACTAAAAGGTTGATAAAGCTTTCACAGATCTTTGACCTCAGCTCAGTAGGCATACGAGCTTTCCAAGCATAAAAAGACCGGTTGAGTCTTAGGGGCGTTTTAGCCCTTTAGCTCACGAATAAACAAATAGCCGTCGATATAAACAATTGTGGTTTGCTTTGTGTAAGAATATGATATCATCATCACTGTAATCATGACAACATAATCACTGTATTCATGACAACATCATCACTGTATTCGTGACACAAAAAACATCATCACTGTATTCACGACAACATCATCACTGTATTCGCGACATCATCACTGTATTCGCGACATTATCACTGTATTCATGACAACATCATCACTGTATTCACGACAACATCATCACTGTATTCACACAATATCATCACTGTATTCATGACAACATCATCACTGTATTCATGACAACATCATCACTGTATTCACGACAACATCATCACTGTATTCAAGACATCATCATCACTGTATTCATGACAACATCATCATTGTATTCACGACAACATCATTACTGTATTCATGACATCATCACTGTATTCACGACAACATCATCACTTTATTCAAGACAACATCATCACTGTATTCGCGACATCATCACTGTATTCACGACAACATCATCACTGTATTCAAGACAACATCATCACTGTATTCACGACAACATCATCACTGTATTCGCGACATCATCACTGTATTCACGACAACATCATCACTGTATTCAAGACAACATCATCACTGTATTCGCGACATCATCACTGTATTCACGACAACATCATCACTGTATTCACGACAACATCATCAGTATATTCTTAATATTTTGATAATTTCTCTTGTGTGTACTAGCTATTTCTGTTTTCTATGTTTGTCTAAAAAAGAACTTCCCAAATACAAATTGAATCAAATATATTTGAAATGATTACGGAAGCCGAATGAATGTTTGTAAGAAAGGGAGATGAAGTGAAACAGTTAATTTTAAAAATAACCGCCACACTTGTTCTATACGTACGTACAATATGTCCGAAAGTATTTTCAATAGAATTATATACTTTTCCAAGTGTTACTCGCTCTTCTAAACAATTTAAAAAAGCATTGTCGTTATGTCCAATATAACGTTGTGTTATATTGGACATAACGACATTAGCCGTCGATATCAACAATTGTGGTTTGTTTTGTGTAAGAATATGATATCATCATCACTGTAATCATGACAACATCATCACTGTATTCAAGACAACATCATCACTGTATTCGCGACATCATCACTGTATTCACGACAACATCATCACTGTATTCACGACAACATCATCAGTATATTCTTAATATTTTGATAATTTCTCTTGTGTGTACTAGCTATTTCTGTTTTCTATGTTTGTCTAAAAAAGAACTTCCCAAATACAAATTGAATCAAATATATTTGAAATGATTACGGAAGCCGAATGAATGTTTGTAAGAAAGGGAGATGAAGTGAAACAGTTAATTTTAAAAATAACCGCCACACTTGTTCTATACGTACGTACAATATGTCCGAAAGTATTTTCAATAGAATTATATACTTTTCCAAGTGTTACTCGCTCTTCTAAAGAATTTAAAAAAGCATTGTCGTTATGTCCAATATAACGTTGTGTTAGAGATACATAATCATCATCAATCTCTAAAGGTTAAGACCTTGTTGTGATTGCCATACGCCATGTCTCTTTTTCGGATGCTTTTCTCTTTAGTTGTTTATAAGATTGGCAGTTCGTTTGATTGCAGAGGTCTTTGAAATATGACTGTCTTGGGCGGCCTCTTGTTCTCTTTCCCATGACTTTTCCTTCAAAGATGTTGGTAATGAATTTGTTGTGTCTAAGAATGTGTCCTATTAATGTGCTTTTTCTTTTCATAATGAACTCCATCAGGCTTCTTTTCTCCTTCACTTCTAATAGTACTTGCTCATTTGATTTCTTTTCTATCCAATTCGTCTTTGTCATCTTCCTCCACATCCACATCTCTGCTGCTTCCAATCTCTTCTTCTAATACTTTCCTATCGTCCATGCCTCGCAACCGTACGTTAATACACTCCACACAAACGTTTTTATGAAATTCTAGTTTAAGATGTTTGTTGGTGAGGAGGTTATACTTCTTTTGCGATTACAATTCTTCTTTTGATGTTACTTCTCGATTTACTATCAGCTGTTATTATACTGCCCAGATAACAAAATTCTTTAACTTGTTCCAGTTTCTCATTTCCTATTTTGATGTTTGCGGGTAGGTTTCCATTCTTATCTATTGCCATACATTTGGTTTTATTAGCATTCAGAGATACATATCGTTTTCAAATTATCGAAGACGCTGTCTGCCGCTTATCCATTACGCGGTGTTACTTTTTGAAAAATCGGATCATTATGGACCAAACAAGATATGAAAGATGACCATATCATTATAAACCTAATTTGGGTTAGGTCTTCTGCTGTTTGATTCATCGAATTTATCAAGTGAGATCTAATTACCATCTCTCATGGCTCAGTGGTCACTGCACTAGTTTTGCACTCGGGAGACCCGGGTTCGAATCCTGGCAGGGGCAAAAATTTGTCACTGTGGTTTGTATGATTACGGGGCCCATACAACCTTGTGAGGACAATGTGCCAGCATTGTAAGTAAGATAGAAAAATTCAAAGTAATTGGAAAATGATAGATATTGGGAAAATCCTACAATACTGCAGTGAGCACCAAAGTTGTGAATTTTTTTTTTTTTTCTTCTTAAATTATTAGATCTAATTTGAAAAAGTCGATCCGATAAAAATTAAATATTTAAAATTCTTTCCCCAAACAAAAAAAAACATCTTATAATTTACTAGCTGCTTTCCCGTGCTTCGCTACGGTTACGAAATTCAATAACAATTTTCAGAACGCGAAATTAAATCTTCTCAATNAAAAAAAAAACGCCCAAATATTTACTACATATGGAGGGAGAATCATTTCTCGAAAAAAGCCTATTTCTTTGGGCGCGATAGAGTACATCACCTATTAAGCAGTGGCGTAGGAACGGTAGTGCGAACCGCCGCGGATGCCGCACCTATATCGATTAGGGGGGCTGGGCGGGGGTGAAGCCCTATATTTACACATTGTTTACATAATCTCTCTGGGAAACTAGTTGGGTTCAACACCACGGCGCTGGTATGGTACCTATTTAGTTTTCCCAGCCCCCCCCCGAAAAAAAATCCTGTGTACGCCCCTGGGGTTACGAAACCCCTGGCTTCATAAAAGTCAAGTCTCTTTTCAATATCACAACAATGAACGGCTCGAGAATCTGGTTACCCGCTACTTCGCGTATGTTCATCGCATTTACTCTTCAATAATATTGGAAAAGTTTGTGCGATTTTTCATTTACTTTTTTACAATTTGTGCCAAATTTATGTATCTGACGTTCATTGCGAGTCTCAAAAGAATGTGCCATGCTGATGTATGTTTTGATTTGGCTCCCCTTGTCTAATAATAAATTACGCTATCACCTGATTGGAGGAGATCTCCGTTGAATGTTTCGGTAGTTTCATGTTTTACTTTATTTGTTTTGATTTCTAGGGGTTGATGGGTCAACAGCCAATTAAATTGATCTAATGACCTCACTACATTTATAATAATACTAGCTGTTTTCCCATGCTTCGCTACGGTTACAAGATTTAATTTCGAGATCGCGAAATTAAATCTTTTCAATTTTATATTTTTGGTGGAACCGACCCCAGAGTGAACACGGTTTCTAATATTTAGAAAATTCAATATTTTACTCAAAGATTACTTTTTGCACTGCGGAACACCTTCGTATGAAATTTCAGATTTTTCTCTCTCGAAGTGATACTTCTTAACTATGGGTTTTTGGTGGAACCGACCCCCAGAGTGAGCATCGCGCTCCTAGTTAGAACATTCAATATTTTACTCATGTATATTAATTTTTGTATTTCGGAACACCTTCGTATCAAATTTCAGCTTTCTCGATCATCCCCAAGTGGTACTTCTCAATTCCGATTTTTTGGTGGTGAAAACCGTCCATAAATCGGGGACAAACCGGAAATTTTCAAATTTAATATTTTTTATGGGGTCCTTATATATAATTTTGGTGGGGTCTATTCTCGGTAATTTTTCGTTATCTCTTTTAGTTTGCCCAGAAAAAAATTGCAAAAAGACCCGCTAAATAGCGTCATTTTTGGCGGTAACTTGCTCCCACTTGAACTCTAATTTTTTCCTTTCTTATTTCGCACCTACATACTAAAAGAAGCCCGTGTGCCAAGTTTCAAGTCTCTACGTTTAGACATCGTGAAGCTTCGTTGATTATCAGTCAGTCAGTATACCAACTGGGCTTAGCGTTTTAGTATAGATTGAATCCACTATATCTTTTTCCAATCAATGAAAATTTTCGATTTTTTGGTTATTTTTTAAGATATCCCGTAAAGAATATTGATTTTATTATAATATTTGGAAACATAGCATTAAGAACTTAAGGATGCCCAGCGTCTATGGGTCGTTGAATACACCAGTTCCCGTTAGATCACCGAAGTTAAGCAACGTCCAGTGAGGTTGTACCATGTGGGTGTCAACGTGGGTTCGCGCCCTCGCGATACTGGTTTTTTTCCGACCCAACCCAGGCTGGGTGAGGTCAATGTGGGTAGCTGGTTTGCAAGTTTCCAGCGAATGGAGGGTAACCCCCCCCCCCGTCTTGAATGACCAATAGATATTAAAGAGACGTTAAGCAAACATTTTTTTTTTAAAAAAAAAGAAACTAAAGAAACCTCTAGCATTTTAGTATATATTTCTGAACTTTAGAGAGGACATGTGACAGAGATAGTTCGGTTTATTGTGGACGGACTAATTAAGTGAATTTGGGGATATTTGAAAAGACCAGTTGATCCTGTGATTACTATAACTTACTCGTCTACCACAAAATTGGTTTCATTTTGTTCAAAATATGTTTCATACAAATCAACAAAAATCAAGACTCAATATTGACATTTACAATGTCTATCTTGGTAATGGGTCTCCCCTCTTACAAACTTGTTATTATTCTTAGAAAGAAGATCCATGGCTTGTGCAAAAAGATCATGATTCTAAAAATAAAATCCATATGGATTGTGTGTGTGTGGAGACAGGTTGGCTTGGTTCAGATCATAACTGAGCTGAAAGGTAGGGCTAAGCAAGGAATGTCTTGTGGGCGATGATACCAACTTGCTCTCTCAGCTCATTCACAGTATGTTGTTTTTCTTCTCTTCTATGTACGTGTTTGGTTGCAATAGTTTTATACCGTGTCACTTTAGAACCTATCATTAGCATAGACTCGATCTCGATGCTTACCTTTCTAATCAATAAGGAGTCCATGTAACTCTTCTATCGTGTAGTGGTTAACTTTATATAGATCGTTCAAGTTAGCTAGTGTTTAGTTATGATTATTCTGACGAACCTAAAGATCGATCTAGGTATTTCTTTCTTTGACCGTTGGTCTAGATTTTACTTTCAATAAAATATGATAATCTGTGACAAACTAGCAGGCCCGACGAGAGTTATAGTTGCGACCGGCTCTACGCACCAGGACGGCCTGGAACGCATAGCATCACAGTTCTAGACAAGGGCCATCAAAATATTTTCGGTAAACTCTATATCAACCTATTTCTACCCTTTTAAGTGCATCCATAAATGGGAAGAACGGGTGATTGCGTGAGAAACCGCTACTACTACTACTACTGGAGGGTGGGGGAATCCCCCCAGGCCCGGAATTTCCTAAGAGGCACGGTGAGAAAATTATCAACTTAAAAGTTTTGTAAAATTTTCAAACACACAAAATCAGAAGTTTAGCGATAGTGGGTTAATGGCTATTGCGGGACACTGATTTTAAAATATAGTGCGACCTTTCAGCTTGTACAGCAATCATAAATATTGGTATATTTCGTAAACATTAACATCTGATAATCGAATTATTTGTTGCCAATTAGAAGCGTATATACGCCTTTTCACATCAACTAAGTGAATTGCCTACTTTTAATTTTATTACTGCCCATACGGCCATTTTAGATGAAAGAATAATAGAGGGACTCGTAAATTTTCCCCCCGGCCGGGATTTTCTGTCTACGGCCCTGCAAACTAGAGAAATATTTATTGATTTGTATTGTAGACATCTGGAACTATTATTTTATGGAACAACTTTTTAAGTCGATAAAAGTTCAGTTAGAAGCGACATAAACCAAGGACTTCAACTATCCCCATAGAAAATAATCCAAAAGTGTAGTTAAAACGCGATTGCGGCATGAGGCCAACCTGGCCAACGCTTGTCACCAAAATTAAAGATGACACGATGAAGAAATGACTTGTGCAAGGTGACAAAATATTTTGGCTGTCAATTCATAAATTTCTATTTGTTTAATCCAGCCCGTAATTATTTGTGGCCTGTCAGATTATGTCATTTAAAATGGACCTTTTATTTAAAAATATTTGTACATTTGTAATCACATGACTATATTACATATTATTTGTAATCACATGACTATATCATATATTATTTGTAATCACATGACTGTATCACATATTATTTGTAATCACATGACTATATCACATATTATTTGTAATCACATGATTATATCACATATTATTTGTAATCACATGACTATATCACATATTATTTGTAATCACATGACTTCTTTCTCCATTCTTACATAATTACGAATTCTAGTTATTTACAACTTGATGTCGATTGACGTCAACATAAAATATTAGTGTTTTTATTTTTTTCTACGTATTCCCAATTCTGCGCTAATCGCTGATTCATGATTAAGATCGATAGTAGTCTGGTGGCTAGATATATTCCTAGTGGGCTTCCTCCTTGTTTATGTTTAACTCTCTCCAATTCGGAACTCATGGATCCATGATCATTATCGGTCTCCTCTCCTGGATGTATTTTGTGGGCTTCCATTAATTTAAATGATAGTGCATATTTATTAATTTTATTATTTGTATTCACATGACTTCTTAACATAGAAACGCATCATTTGGCACTTTGTCAGTAAATTCTAAGCAATTTTTTAACCGTGTTTCCCCATGTGTGCGTGCATGTCCCGCTTTAATTTTGTTTATGTTTTTCTGTTGTTGCATGTGAACAGCATCGGCACTTCTGTTATGAATTTCGCTCCTGTCTTTGAAATCTAGTAGTCCACACAATAGCGGCTACTACGTACCAGGAACGCTTTCAGGCAAGCGCCATCTAAATCTTCTCGGTAACCTCAACCTTCTATCACATATCAATCTATTTCCGCCAGTTTTTCAAACCTAGATTTATAGATCTATGCCTCGATGTTCTATCATCTGATGAAATAGTTGATTTCGAGAGCAGTGATTCTACCGCAACCCCTTCTACAAGTTACTTTTATAAACTTTCGCACTACTTGTCTAACTTTCTCATGTCTTTCTTTGTTCACCCACACATCCCCATTACATTTTCATCTCTATCTCTATAACCTCCCATTTTATCTCTTGCCCCGTGATTCTACCGCAACCCCTTCTACAAGTTACTTTTATAAACTTTCGCACTACTTGTCTAACTTTCTCATGTCTTTCTTTGTTAGCCCACACATCC
>CM022874.1:46374153-46385284 GCA_012654025.1 Pachypsylla venusta
CTTTTAAACAATTTTCCACATTGACCTCACCCAGCCTGGGTTGGGCCGGAAAAATAGCCAGCATCACGAGGGCGCGAACCCACGTGGACACCCACATGGCACAACCTTGCTGGACGTTGTGATCCAACGGGAACTGGTGAATTCATCGTGCAATAGACGCTGGCTAAGAATCTCCTTGATATCCGAAAATTGACATTCTTTTGCAAGCTCCGCATAAATACAATAAAAAAAAAGTACTTTGCTAGTTTGGGAGCAATAAATCATTTTATAAAATGATCACCTGATCTCACCACCGTCTGGTGCTCATTTCACAGTAAACGACAATTTACAAGTAATATTAATCGTCTTGTAATGTGAATAGCGAAACTACACAAAGAATAATTAAATGATAACAATACTAGTAATATTAACTTGTAGTTTATTGTAACATAAAACACTGAAAGAAAACTATAAGGGGGCGGGGGACAATAAACTTTCAAATGGGGGGGGGGCAATAAGCCGCCTTGAATTACCGTTATAAGATATTTTATATATAAATACATTGAACCTTTTCACACGACGCGACTGAGTCGCTGCGACATAATTCATTATCGACAATAATACCTAAAGCTCTATGAAACGATACATCGATGTGTGTGCATGTTTCACTAATTGTACACAGCATAAACGGTAAGAGGAAAAATGAATATTAGATGAAAATCCAAAGGCCACGTCCAGGGTGTGTTCAATGTGTGGACACAGTGTATCTTATCAGCTTCTCACCTTTTGATTAATACCGTCTCGACCATAATGAATGATTGCATCGTCTTACCTATCACCACCAGTGGTGATAAGTTGGTCGCTACGTCAGGAGATAAGTGCTTATCCAACATTATTATTAATAAACTGATTATTTTATTCTGATTACTGATTGCCCATATTTACTTTATCATTCTGAGCATTAACAAAGACTCAAGTCTAGGGTCGCTTAGACATCGAGCAATAACTCCCTGGCTGATTTTCAATGACATTTGTAATTGGCAAAATAAAAGCACGCCCGTTTTGTGGAGTAGTAAAAATCACTTGCTTGCCCCCGATTTTCTGTCCTCGCAAAAATAAGAATATCGGTCGTTTGTGGGTTCTCCTTATAAATTTTTGGTATAAAGCGAACATTCCCAACACCAGCAATGTGCTGAACGGGCAAGAATAACTTCAATATTTCTACTAGAAACAAAACTCTTTTTTATATTTATTAATTTGTTAAATATTTCATTGATATATATATATTTGTATATTAAAAATAAATTATTATTTCTTCAAATGAAGTAAATAACAAAAAAAATAAAAAAAATTCTTCTTTGAGTTCAGTCTGTCTAATTGTGTCGCTAAATTTATCGTTTTCTTTGTGATAACTAGTTTTCAGTTTTTTATCGGTCAATTTCCAAGAGTATTCTGCGTTTTGTAGGTTTATCATAGCCTTTGTCGAGCTAAGTTGATTAAGAGTGAGTGAGTTGAATCAGTCCCATTTAAAAAAAAAGATCACCAGTGAAAGATGAAAATTCATTTAGCTTTTTTAGCTTTCGTTCGCAATACCGAGAAAATTTGCAGACCGTTAGGTTATCATACAGGTAACTGTAAATAGATAACAAGGCTGATAATGATTTGTTTGTTTGGTTTACAGGTGTCAAACTTGAGGAATCTTTGAAATTGAATAGAACCCTAGATACAATTGACACCCGCCAGAAAGAAGTTCTGAGTCATAGCAATGGGCTTTCACACTCCTCATCAGAAGATGAACCAAGGAAAGATTTTATCAACGGAGGTAAATCAATAGACACCTTACTGTGCCAGACGAGTGTCACAATCGATGTTAACTTCCACTTCGCATGTCTTATCTTCATTCCAAGACGCGACACAATCTGGAGATCACCCCAACATGGAGTAGTAGAGTAGATAGATAATAATGATAAGATGTCTTTCTTTGCAAACATACACATTTCATTTTCAGATCAATTAGTGACCTGGAGAATCGTTTGAGAAGAAATCTAGAAGGAGAATATTTTAGTCTAATGGCATCAAATCATCTGCCAAGACTGTCCTAATTAAAGTTGCAAATATAACGGGAGTTACATGTATTAAGAACCTGCTAGTTGTAATATATCATTGAATTTCATCTCTGAGCCAGGCATTGCCTGCAGTGATAGTCTAACAATACTTCTGTCATTTTAATCATATATTTTTTTCTTTCTACTTTCCAGATATATCCAAGTGTTCTTCGACGAAAACGGAAGAAAATTTTACCAAAAATGGGCCGACAACGTTGGACAATGACAAATATTTGCATAAAAAATTCAAGAAAATGGCAACTATTGCGCCCTTCAATTACATAAGCAGTGTTTCGCCAAGTGTCTCAAAATCGTCTCCCTTACAGCTCAAAATGCCCCCTAGTTCTCATTCTTCCCCTGTGTCCACAGCTTGCTCACCCAGTCCTGAATTTCTCCATAGGCATATCAGCAAACTTATCAGTGAGAACCAAGCTATTGTAGAAACTATGGACCCTTTTTGGCCCAAAAAGTACATGCAGAGGTCCAATAAAGATAACATATCGCCTTCCAGTCCAATTAGAAATCGTAAGGATACAAACAGCCCGATCTCTTTACATTGTAGAACCAATAATCACTCACCTTCTCAGTTTACATTCAAATCAAGTGGTGCTCCTTCAAGTCCACGGCTTTTGACCAGCGCAAGTTACGAAGCTGCATACATGAAATCTTTATGTTTAATGATAAGTCCTTCCCCCTCCAGTCCCCTGTCTTCCGCCTCTTCTTCCTCGAGCACAGAATTTTCGTGGCCCAAGAAAGTTTCAAATCACCATGTAGATATTAGTCCTGAGTTTAGATCAAAACAGCAAACGCCTGAATCAAAACTCGCATTGGCCTTACTTCGACCATACAGTGGCCAAGTTCCCATTAAGGCGACTACAGATGAGGACCATTCTAATCAACCCCTGAACTTGACTGTTAAAACAAACAGTGATACTTATAACCATCCTGCTTTGCACAACAACCGCAAACGAGTTTATTCTAATTGTTTTACTCAGCCTCAGGAAGAAGCACTCAATTGCAAAGTTCCAAAAGACTATGCAATTAGACCAAACTTTGCAGAACCAGTTCATATGGCTTGGAGGAACCAAATATTTAAACCAAACCACAATGTAGTAACAACTTATTCATTAGTTGATCCAAAATATAGCCAACAGAAGAAAATACAATCGCCACCAGTGAAAGTCAGTCCGCCGTTACCTTCTCCAGGTCCTTTGCTGGGAAATACTCCTCTAGTTGATAGTTATACGATGCACACAGAAAGATCTCAAAGAAGCATAGACTTCAAACAAACCAGTGCTATTAATCCAACTACTCTGCGATCTCTCGAAGAGCTTTCTCAAAGTCCAATGCGGTCACAATCTTTACAAATGTTTGGTGGAGAAGTTCAAATCAGGGACTCAATTGGAGATTCGAAAACATTGATGATTGAACCCAACAAATGCAAAACAGGGAATATGTTAAATAGAACAAGTGATATAAACCTGAATGATACAAATTCAACCAAAGTAGTAACGATGGCCAAGTCGCCTGGCTTTCATTCGGGTGGTACAACCATCATGCATGTACCGCAGCCTTGTGAAAATGCTCAAGTGCCTAAAATTGTGTTGGACAAAACGACTTCAAACATTCTCATCATTCCAGTTGGTGGTAAAAATTCGAGCCCTGCTGTTCACATGGCCTCTCCGCACGTGGCTGTTGCACCCCAACATATGGCGACTCCAATGACTGTAGTTCCTACGTCGACGCAAAAACCTTACAATGGTGGAGTATTTACCTTATTACATGCTGGCAAAGCTATTCCGCACGTACCCGGAATTCCAGGACCACTTTCTTTGCAATATGGCGAAGACTCTAGTGCACCAATTAATTTGATGAATATCAAAAGGGACCAACATAAAAACAAACTTAGTGCTGAAGTCAAACCTATCATCAAAAATGGGAGAGTATCTTCTTTTAATGATTCACTAACACCATCGTTAGCTGAGACCCCATCAGAAATCAAACAGATGTCACCAAAAATGGGAGAAACGTCGCTGATTTGTAGTCCATCCAATTTACTCACTCATCCTCTATCAACACATCTATTATTGGTAAGTTGATTTTGTTTAGGATCCGGCACCGAAAGTTATTCAGACAGTTCAAAATGTAGTCATTTTTTGGCCTTATTGTTGAACATTTTGGCATTACTAGGTATTTCTAAAATCTAATTTTCACTAAGATACATAATACGAGTATGCCTCTTGTCGCTATTACCAGGTTCAGTTACCCTTGAAACAACCGGACTAAACCAAAAAAATCGAAAAAAAAGCTTTCTCAAATTATTAACCCTGCCAGGATTTGATCCCAACACCAAGCTGAATAAAAATCCCAATTGTATCTTCAGAAAATGACATTAAAAGTGTTTCAATGTGTATGTGCTGAGCGATGTAAGATTTTTTTTTATCCAACGATACCACTAATACTTCATTTTTAACTATTTTTCCATAGACATCCTCAACGTCAGAAGAATTTGATGACAAGTCAACTCGATTTCTAAGGCCTACTTCTTTACCTCTGAAACCAGGAACCTACACACCAAAACGTCATCTGACAACTGCCAGTACAATGTCTTTAGTTAGTCCAGAAACACCTAGACCAAGGAAAGGTTATGGTCAACTCTATCTGAATGGTCATGCTTACACGTATCTAGGATTGAAATGTTCAACCCGATTTTTCTTCTGTACTCTCAATAAGCCCCAACCTATGTATGTGCCCCTGAGTCCCGAACACAACAAGATCTCAATGTATTCTAATTGGAAAGTGAGTTTGATGATTTTATTTCTTACCTTCAAATCACAAGTGTTTTGAATACCTATATTATTGTAGAAGAAAAGAATTTCTTTTTTGGTTTATTATTTTCAATAAACAAACTTTGGAATCGACCACGAAAAAATGCCCCCATCCCTAGTTTTTTTTAGACGCGCATAAATTATATTATGTGACTGACAGGGACATAATTTTCCGGCGTAAGTATATATGTAGGTCCCAAATGGGATCTGCATACCTGCCAAATTACATTTAAATTGGTTAACGGTAAGTGGCGAAAGTGCCACTAATGGTGGACGGTGTGCGGTGTACGGCGTAATAAACCCATGTTCTAAATTAGCACATTTTTTTTTTTTCATTTTATTTTTTTATTTTTAAATCAACTAATTTGGCAGCAGTCTATTTTTTTATTTGAAAATTTACTATTGGGATTTTTTTTTTTAATTTGGCTTAACATCTGGTCATTCAAGACGGGTGTTTTACCCTCCATTCGGTGGAAATTTGCAAACCAGCTACCCACACTGACCACACCCAGCCTGGGTTGGACCATAAAATTAGCCAGCATCACGAGAGCACGAACCCACGTGGACACCCATATGGAACAACCTCGCTGAACGTTGCTTAACTTCAGTGTATTTGAATTATAAATAAATTATAATTCAAATTTGGTGTATCAAAAATGATTATGGAGCTCGGAGTATTAATGGGCACACGTGCGCACTGGTTCATCTAACATGTCTTTTAATTATGCTCATTACTCTTCTTAGTATGCTAAATGTTGTCCTAATTTACCTTACAGATATGTTCCGAAGTTGACCCCAACCCGTTTGGATTTAACCCCACTCAAATAATGGCCAACTATTGTTCCTCAAACAAGTCAACCATGTATACTGTAGCTCAAATAAAATGTGATTTGTTAGTCACGCATTCTTCTTATTGGTACAAAAAGTCAAAACACAAAAGAGCGAACTTGGAAAGTAGTGGCGTCAAAGTAAAACAAGAAACTGGTATGAAAACTGAACCCAAGTCGCCCAGTGAAAGCGCAGTATCACCCTCTATTCCCGTTGGCGCTTTGGTAAGATATTTATCTTTAATTTTCCAAGCGTGTGTGGTTTTTCTGGCCGGGTTTCCTTTATTCACAAACTCCGTGGTTTGAGTTAGTTTCAGGTTAATCCGCCTACTGAGCACTAATTACGCAGTTCAATTCGACCAATTAATTATATTAATGATAAGTTGTGGCTATTGAAGATTGATTTTGATTCAATTTTCTTCTTTTTTGGGTGGCTTTGTTATATCAGCTTCAAGTATTACACTATTGACAGTTATCATTGAAAGTGTTTTGCCCTTCTTCGTTTTAAATTCTGAAGGTTTCATTCAAAGAGAAATAAATGAATTACTTGAGAGGAACACGATACTATAATTTGGACAAATCTACTGGGCTGTAAACCGAGCAGTTGACTAAAGATGAAGGAAATGAGACCTCTGTCCTAAAAGAAATTGTTTCACTGTGAGTGGCAAGTTTAAATTTACTGTCCGAATGAAGTTATAATCACGAAAGACATCAAGACCATGTAAATCTTAGAAAGATGATTCGGAATTTGGATCCTGCCCACTACCTCTACAGAAAGCGACCGAAAACCATGCCATTATTTACTCTCTTAATGACCAAGCGAACGCTTGGTTACTATGCCAGTCGGGATGTGGGTATCTCCCTAAGCTTGCACCTTGAATAATCAAGTCTCTGGCTACCATCGAATATAATATTGACATCTTATAATATTGAGTGACCATCTCTTTCCACAGGTTCCCGAGGTTGTTATCAATGAAGACGAAACTTCAGAAGAAAAACCAAAAAGACGGAAAATATTCGCCGGTGGATTCGAGTCAAATGAAGATTATATTTATATCCGAGGGAGAGGTGAGTACAACAGCGATGTCGACTGATGCTCTGATTGGCTCTTACCAATCAGCAAGATGTAGTATAGTATCCCATCCGAGGGAGAGATGAGTACAACAGCGATGTCGACTAGTGCTCTGATTGGCTTTTACCAATCAGCAAGATTGGTAAAAGCTAATTCAAAGTAGCATAGTATCCCATCGAGTACTGACCATCCCCGACGTAGATACACCATTTACCATGGTAAGGTCATAACAAATAGAACAGAAAGTGGGGAAATCTCTCTGAATTTAACCCATGAAGCGGTGTGGCAGTGAAACTATAGCGCTAGTGATACCAAATGGTATGAGAGCAGTTCAGGATTGGGTATGACACGTGGCAGGTACAATGTGGCAAGTTTAAAAAAAAAAAATCAATTTTTTTTAAACTCGTTTTTATTATTGACCGTCATGGGTCCTTGTTGGACAGTTACACATACGCAATAGAGTTATGGCCGTAAAAATGTTTCCTAACCTCTCTAATTGGGTTAAAATTGGATAGCAAAAATTCATGCCGCACTACTCCTGCCCGGTGCCAAATCCTTCAGGGTTTGTTATCAGCAAATCATCTGATTTGCACATCAATGGCCGCATTTGCTGATAACAAACAACAATATCAATGGCCGCAAACTTGATTTTTCCGTTTTAAATAGTTTCAAATAAAATTATATCTTTAAATTAAATCCATTTAAACCTTGAACATAGTTGAAATTTTCATTAATATTTTTCTTATGTCCCCCTTCAAAAACATTGCATATTGTGTACAGTTCATTATTCTACAGCTAAACGCCCTCTAGCGGCGACTCACATGTAACTGCATGAGTTTCCTCACTATCTGTTCTATTCGTTATGGTAAGGTTATCACCATACTATTTGGAGTGTAAGTTTTTTTAACGAATTGTTCTTAAGTTCAATCAATTTTCAATTAAGAAAAATAAGTTTGTATTTGTCATTGTTGTGGACTTGTACCGCCAATTATCGGCACAATACACATGCTTAACAACCGAGCTAATCGGTCGTTTGTAGAATGTTAGTTTGATCATCCCTAACATTATACTCTGTGATTTCAGGACGAGGCCGTTTTGTGTGTGAGGAGTGCGGAATAAGATGCCGGAAGCCTTCTATGTTAAAGAAACATATCAAAACTCATTCTGATGTCCGCTTGTACACATGCACTTTCTGTAGTTTTAGGTAGGTATTGTAATTAAATAGGTATTAGTGTAGTTTGACTAACTCTAAAACTACCCCACTATTGGAGAGACTTCATTGATGTCATTGAATAATATCCGATAATTAACTTCAAGTGATAGATATCACTTCAGTAAGTCAGAGTAGATTTAATAGCACTCAGGCTATCATCCTCAGGCCAATGTTCATTCTATGATGTTCAGAATAGATTCAATAGCACTCAGGCTATCATCCTCAGGCCAATGTTCACTCTATGATGTTCAGAATAGATTCAATAGCACTCAGGCTATCATCCACAGGCCAGTGTTTACTCTATGATGTTCAGAATAAATTGAATAGCAATCAGGCTATCATCCTCAGAGAGTCAACACTGGCCTGAGGATGATAGCCTGAGTGCTATTGAAAGCTCGCCTTATAAGTATTTCAATCTGAATCGATTTTTTTTTTTTTTTTTTAATATTTGTGTTTTTCTATTTAAATACCTCGGGATATAAATTTTTTTGCTAAATAAATGTGTCCAATGCCCAAAACAAAATAACAATGAATACCAAATTTTGTTTCAGTTTCAAGACAAAAGGCAATCTCACTAAGCATATGAAATCAAAGGCACATTACAAAAAGTGTGTGGAATTAGGGGTATCGCCAGTTCTACCAAACTCAGAGGATTATAGTGGCGATGAGAAGCATGTAAGTACTGCTGTGTTCATGTTCAAATGGCGAGGATTTATATTGACTGTGTTCACATAATCTTTCGAATGAGTAACATAACAGTCATTCTTGTCGTTCGTATTACATAATTTTTTCTATACTTCTCACCGATTATTTTTTTTTTTTTGCTTAACGTCTCTTTACATGGTCATTCGA
Organism: Pachypsylla venusta; assembly: GCA_012654025.1. NCBI lineage: Eukaryota > Metazoa > Arthropoda > Insecta > Hemiptera > Aphalaridae > Pachypsylla > Pachypsylla venusta. The sequence continues at coordinate 46,383,030 of CM022874.1, forward strand.
GACGAGTTTTTACCAGTTCAACCAGCCTGGGTTGAGCCGGAAGTAGCCAGCATCACGAGTGCACGTACCTACGCGGTCACCCACTAAGTAAAGAGGAAGACTGCCATTGAATTATGCCAACCAAATAATTTAAGAAATGAATTGTGGAAGGTACTCCCGAATGGGAAAAATGGCTGGGGATAGTAATAAATGGAAGATTATGAAAAACCAGTATTTAAAAAAAAACACAAATGATAATGAGGGACGCACAATGTGGATGATTATATACAGGGTGCGGCAATTAGTATTTCCACATTTGAAAGAGCTGGTAAATAAAAACGACATGAGATATTTGAAAAATTATTTTGTATTCTGTAAGCGTGTGTATTCTAGTTTTTTTTTCCATCTATGTCTTGTAAATAATGTCGTCCAAATGACGGCCTTGTTGAGTGATGCACTTTTGGAGTCTTTCACGGAAGTTTTCCATGACTCTCGTCAGCATATCCGCATCAATTTGGATGATTTCTTCCAGAATTGTCTCCTTTAACTCTTCAAGGGTTACAGGGCGATGTTTGAAGACCTCAGCCTTGAGGTAACCCCACAGGAAGAAGTCACAGGGACTAAAATCCGGCGACCGGGGAACATGTCTCACGAGAACGATTGGAAAAAAATTGGCCGCATGGGTAGCCCCATACAGCCTAAAGCTGATGATGTGGTCCTAAAGTTGTGAACTCAAATCAAAATTGTTTTTCGATCAGGAACTTAATCCGTGGAGTACAAACCATACCTTGTGCGGAACGCCCTCCGAGTGGCTATAATGGTTCACTTTTTAAAAAAACAACTTGACAACGAACGCACGATGCACGCTCGACCTAACCATTGCGACAACTAAAAACTAGATGTCATTTCGTGTTGAATACCACAAACCCCTCGCTCCTCGCACTATCACTCTCCCTCCCACGATTTTTTGAAAAGTGGAAATACTAATTGCCGCACCCTGTATTATGTACTTTTTGCTTCTATAATGATGATGAGAGGATGCTTATCAACTATTTTAATAAGGCATTTTTTACTTCTTTTAGGATGCAAGACATAGTCAAAGTTCCGAGTCTCAAGACACGGAGCAAGGAGATTCCGAAGAAGACGACGAAGATGAAGACACTGACTGCGATGGTGAGGAGTATGATGAGTTTGATGATGATGAAGATCTGGAGGAGGAGGAAGAGGAAATGGAGGTGGATGACATGGACCGGATGGATGAGGATGAAAAAGACAATGCTGAAGACGATGAGAGAACCAATAGTGAGTATCTCTAAATGGAGCAAATGGCATTGTGGGCCGGATTGAAAAAGTGAATTCCAAACGATAGAACTTCCTCCAGGCATTTAAATTTTCAGAATATAATAATTAGAATATACTTACGTATCTTCTTCTTCTTTCACCCTTTCCCAATTTTATTTAGGGTCATGGCTGCTTTCCTTAATTCTACCTTGCCGATAGCTTTTGTTCGATGTCTACTCTGTTTAGCTGTAACGGTAATCCTAGCTTGCTTTTCCCAGTATCCAAAGAAACTGCGTAGAACCTTGATAATAATGAAGAATAGTAGGAAAAGCACGGGTCAAACAGTTATTGATAATAATGAAATCAGCGTGAATATTGTCGAAAACATTCATAACAAAAGCCGTCATCACTTCTAATGTGCTGATATTTTTCTTCTTTCAGGCGAACTGGAGCATGACGTAGCGCATTCATTGTTGAGTTTGGCTCAGATGACTCCCCACATTGTTAATGCTGGTCTTATGGTATCCACAGCCCGACCAAGTACATACCCTTACTCATCACATACCACCGCTAATGTCACGACAACGAGTGTTGTCAACACAATAACGACAACATCTTCATCATCGTCACCACCAACAAGCGTGGTGACATCGCAGTGCATTGTCACATCCTCTCTATCAACAAATACAAATGTCATCACGGTGACAGTGCCTTCTGGTTCGTCAGTATCTGCGTTGCCCACAGGTATGTGTTTTAATTACTAGGTGTGTCCATGGACAAAAACGGGCGGAGCCATCCGTTTCACCACGAATTTTCGGGCACCACATAAACTTTAGCATATTGCTCCATTATTCCGTTAAAACAAGGATTTTTTTAGAATACCGCACCTTTCTTGATTGCATCATGGCGTTGAGTAGTAGGTCCTATTTAAAACGCAAAATAATCGGCCGAAAAATCGGAAACGGTTCAAGATATTGTTCCGAAAATAGATGTAT
>CM022874.1:46385804-46401471 GCA_012654025.1 Pachypsylla venusta
TGAGGGTGAAACATTCCAACCTCGAACAATAAAATCATTAGGGATGAATGGCAATCTTCTTGGAACAACATTCCAACCTCAAACAATAAAATCATTAGGGATGAATGGCAATCTTCTTGGAACAACATTCCAACCTCAAACAATAAAATCATTAGGGATGAATGGCAATCTTCTTGGAACAACATTCCAACCTCAAACAATAAAATCATTAGGGATGAATGGCAATCTTCTTGGAACAACATTCCAACCTCAAACAATAAAATCATTGGGGATGAATGGCAATCTTCTTGGAACAACATTCCAACCTCAAACAATAAAATCATTAGGGATGAATGGCAATTTTCTTGGAACAACATTCCAACCTCAAACAAATTAAAAAGAATTAAGAACTTTATCGAAACTTGGACTAAAAGTAACAGGAGTACTCGAATGGAGGAAGTGGTCTTGTCCCGGCTGAGGATTGGTCACACGAGAATGACCCACAGGTTTCTCTTTAAAAAGGCCCCACAACCTTCTTGCCGTTGTGATGAGTTGCTGTGTGTTGCCCATATTCTCGCGTGTCCTCTCCATGCTTTGACTATTTGCTCCCTTCCATGTCCTCCTGTCTTGTCCGACAGTGTCGAGGGTGTTGACTCTCTCTTTATATTTCTTAAATCCCTCGATTTGTTCAATAAGATGTAATGGGGAGGAGTCGGCGCGAACAACCTGTTTTAACACAGCGGTTAAAGCGCCTAAAGGAAAAAAATAATAGACTATTTTCATTCACAAAATGAATTCTATATGTGAAGCAAGAATTGTGCGTTTCAAGCCCAGGAAATGACGGATTTTTCTTTATTGTTTTATTTTATTACAAGAAACTTCTGTTGCGACTGAGACTTTATTTGTTTTTGTTTTGTTTTTTCAGTGAGAGATTCTGAAAAGGCTGCTATGAGTATTCTACCACCAACGAGTCCAAATAGTTGTAACAAAAAGAAAGCAGAATTTCTTCCTCCATCAAATGGGCCAACGCCAAACTATGTATCTGTTCTGAAAGATGGACGAAGCATGTGTGGAATTTGTAATAAAATATTTACCAAACCCAGCCAACTGAGATTACATGTTAACATTCACTATTTTGAACGTCCTTTCCGATGTGAGTCATGCGCTGTATCGTTCAGAACCAAAGGACATTTGCAGAAACATCAACGTTCGACGTCACATTTGAATAAGGTTGGTTTTAACTGTTTGCTTGTCTTAGATGTTTTTATATTTTTAACGCAATCTATACTTTTTCAGGTATTTTTAAACATGATAGTAACTTCTGGTGACATTACCGTCAATACCTATTAAGTAGGGAAGGTGAAAAATGGAAATTGGCGTATTGGAAGTAGGACGGGGCAAAATAAAAAAAAGTGATGTGTTCAGCATTTTGTGGGCTCAATAGGAAAACATTAGCTTTATCAAGAAATAATAATAATAATTTTTCACACATCTGTTACATTAGTACCTATATGGAACCGTATGAGATGGTGGCTTAGTGGTAAAACACTCTGACTGGTTAACAGTAGGTCGTGGGTTCAAACCAAGCCAACCCATGGAATTTCATCCTAATGAATTTGAGACATGAAAGAGACCGGCATTATCGACGATTAACCGGCGTCCTCAGAGTAGCATAATATGCTACCCAACCCTTCCATCATCATCATCACTTTCCGTGATGGACACGGAAAGTAAGTATGTATGAGAATTATAGGCAAACCTTCAAAGGCCGGTAGCAAAAATGAGTTCGATTTCACACAATATCTGGGGTTCAACTCCCAAAGTATACAATTTTTGCTATCATATTCCGAAATATGCATGGAGAAAAAGTCGGCTGAAAACCAAGATGGCGACCATTTGGAGTACTAATATGACGACCACCTAACGTTGACCAATTTGAATGTTATTTTTATATTTACAGGTAAATATGAATTCAACGTTTGGTACAGCCACCACAACCAATCCTCGACCGTTCAAATGTGATGATTGTAAAATAGCATTTCGGATCCATGGTCACCTTGCCAAACACCTTCGTTCCAAAATGCATATCATGAAGTTGGAATGTGTGGGAAAACTTCCGTTCGGCACCTACGCAGAATTGGAGAGATGTGGCTACAATTTGAACGATATTGATACGACAGACTGTGATAATTCTTTGGAGAGTCTTCAGGTGTGTACATTTTTTTTACTGATTTATAACGTTCCTATCTGCTTTGTACCAATAATATTTTTTGTTAGATTACTCATTAATCTACACTGACTATGTAAAAAAACAACTGGAAATGGATATTTCTTTGTGTTATTATGTTCCAATGTTTGTGGGCACCATAGCATTACAAGGTATTTTCAACATTCACTCCAATATCACTAAGCCTAAGCTGCACTTTAACAATTTTCACCTTATAATGCTACCACTTGGCGCTATTACCATAGCTACTCAATTGTCCTCAGGGGGCTGCGTTACACCCAAATACAAGTAGAAAATTTGAAAAAACCTTTTTCGAATTGTCGACCCATCCAAGAATCCAACCCGGAACCACCTTGATGTAAGCCGAGTGTGATGCGCACTCTGCCACGAAGATGTCTTAGACTAACTAGAGGATTATGGATTTAAGTGTTGCATTTTCACGAGTAAATAATCTAGGGAAAAGGGCCTGTAAGTTTTCCGCCAGAGCCGGTTTTCCTGTCCCCCGCCCTGTAGTTACATTTATTGTTGGGTAATAAAAGAAAATGAGTCATAAAACATTATGATCTTATAGAGCTTCGGTTCTTGTTATTATAAACCATCCACTTAGCTCAAAGCTGCCTATTAGTAATTAGATTGTTTCGACTTCATGCCAGATGGGAGATTTTCACCTAGTTCATAGTGGTTATGGCTTAAGTTATGGCATCCAAAAAAAAAAAAAAAAATTGTAAACATACTATTTTTTCTTTCTTTTATTTCAGTTATTAGCTCAAAAGTTATATGAAAAAGATCCTTCAAAGTTGGGGCAGTGGGGCCCAGAAATGATGCCTCCTCAAATGAATGGACTAACAACATCAGGATCCGGAGAATCTTCGGATGAGGGTGAAAGTTTGGACCAAAAGACTGAGCCACTGCACCTTGGCGTTTCTAAGTCATCCTTAGTTATTAAGTAGACTCTAAGCTATTGTTTTGCCTTTGTTATTTATTTTTTTAGTTCAAATTCGCGGCACAAGAAAGCTGCATTAGAAAGTGTTTTTACTTTCTAGAATGAGGTAATCATTGTAAGGATTAGAACGAAATCTGGCCAGTTGTACAAGTGGGCGTGAAACAAAAACTTTCCATTTATGTGTTGAGTCAACATATGGACAATCGAAAGTATTCCTTAGATTCTTTTGCAATATGTATATGGTGTATCCACGGATGTTGAGTATAGAACCTAGCACCTTCTGCTTTGAAATTGAATATCCTTGTTTTCTCGGATATTTTCTAAAACAGTGGTTTTCGACTTTCTTCATTCTCTTTGATAATGAGAGAGTGAAGAAGAATGGGAAGGGAGGGAGCGATGACAAAATTATTTTTTCTTTGCTATCTCTCTCCCCATTTCTTTAAAGTATTATAAGACCTCAAGAAGGAATAATATCATACTGTTGTATGATATTATAGGAATACTATCATACTGTTGTATGATATTATAGGAATACTATCATACCGTTGTATGATATTATAGGAATAATATGATACTGTTGTATGATATTATAGGAATACTATCATACTGTTGTATGATATTATAGGAATACTATCATACTGTTGTATGATATTATAGGAATACTATCATACTGTTGTCGAGGAATAATATCATACTGTTGTATGATATTATTCCTCGTTTCCAATATCTCGCGTCTTCCAGTCCTTGGTCTCCAAGTAGGTACCTACATACTCCATGGATTTTGCACATTCAAGTACTTTTCCATATAGTTAGCAACGTAGGTACCTAATTTATACATCGCTCCCAAGGGGGTGATATTTTGCAGGTTGAGAATCACTGATTTAAAATACTTGATACGTAATACTGTCCATACCAGAGAATCAGTACGGATGTCAACTGTTAAAACTTAAATGTGAAATCCATCTAAGCGTTTAGTTCGGCAATATTAATTTGAAATTATGATAATATTTTTTTTTTTTTTTTTAATTTGGCTTAACGTCTCTTTAACATCTATTGGTCATTCAAGACGGGGTTTCACCCTCCATTCGCTGGAAACATGCAAACCAGCTACCCACATTGACCTCACCCAGTCTGGGTTGGGCGCGAACCCATGTGGACACCTACATGGCACAACCTCGCTGGACGTTGCTTAACTTCGGTGATCTATCGGGAACTGGTGTATTCAACGTGCCATAGGCGCTGACTAATATTTTAGTTCATTCTGAAGTTTTGATGACAAATTAATTAAAATGTCAGAATTAAGATAATAATATATAATTATCTCATTATTAATTTTAACTTAATGTGCGGGGGAAATTTAGAACTATTTGTCGACTTTTTAATATTTGGGTATGATTGTATCCAAGAGAGTATGCCAACGATACGTATTTGAGTAGAAAATACATGGCTGATTAGCTCGCACTGAGAAGCTGGTTTAGAATACTCTTACCTCTCCTATCGACAGGGATAAATTCTGAAAGTACACTCGTTGAACGGTCTCGTGACAAAATAACACTAGACGAGAGACCTCAAGACACCCTTCATCTTGATGCTAGCATCAAAACCTTTTCGGTAATCTCACATCAACCTATGTATACCATTTATTCAAACCTGAATCTAAGAAAATAACCGCCACTTCTGCAAAAAGACACTCTACGGTAGTAAGGTGTCAATAAAGAAAGACAAGGCTGTGTCAGTCAAGTAGTGGTAACAGCTACGCAAAGTTACGTCGATTTACTATCCCCTTGATTTGAAAGCTCTAGGAATTCCGGCACGTTGCGTCGGCAGAATTGAGGCTTAGGTCTAAGAAGTCTACGATTTCCGGGATACGATATGGGACCTGGATGTTGTTTGATCGCAGACATTTATGGAAATGGAGTACATTGGATGATTTGTAACTGTGCTTTTCCCAGTCCAAAAACCTGAGGAAAGGGAAGTGAACGACATTATTATTTTTACTGTTTGGTAGTAATATCCTTTGCAATTGAAAGCTTCATGAAGGTCGCGCCTGGAGAGCAGACTGACTGGTACTCCTCAGTCAAAAAAACTGGAATTGAAAAGCATTTAGTGTGTTTGCTGGTAATCATATTCTTAAAATCTCAAGTTGTCCTAAGACGTGGACCAAACACCATGAATCATAAGCGAGAAGGGTGTGACGTGCTCGTTGCTATTGTTAACGAGTTTGTACTATCAGTATTAAAACAATTGGAAGTATTTTGGAATTTGTGCAATATAGTTTTGATATTAAGTGATGAGATTTTGTTGATATTTTTAATTATTGTTTTGTTTTTTGTTTGTTTTGCTCTTGGATTTAAAAAAAGATAAATTAGTTATTGAAAATAATAAACCAAAATTTCTGTTGACCATTCATTCTTTTAAATGAGGAAGTAAGCTAGCAGTCGTAGCGCAATATTTTCTATACAATTTAATTTTGTATCTTCTGCATTAAAAGTACCAGCAGTGACCAAAATCACATCCTCTTAGCGGTTCCTGGTCAATCTAATTTGTGTGTACATACACGGAATTGATTTGAACAGGACCTTATTTGGATAATTCCTGAGAGGATTTGGCCACTCATTTTTTGAAATTACCCCACTATAAATTTTGTAGAGTTACGCTTTCCTCTGTTAAGACACTCCCCATATACCTAAATCATGTATGATCTAGTAAAGTAAAAATATCAACATAGGAGAGAAGTGCACATAGTCCTGTAACAAGTAGGACTGATGGCTGGGTAGGGGTGGACGTAAGGCTACCAAGGCTAATTAAAGAAGAAAAACAAACAAATGTAACAAGTTCTGTCCCCACAATAAAATCCTCAAAGAAATGTCTATTATTTATTATGGTTGTTTCAATGTGACCAAATAACATATTACCCACTCAATATGTTCTCCCTTGGCCTTGATACTTTTTTGTCACACTGACTAGCCTTCTATTCATCTACACACATTTTCCACATGAATCGATGCAGTTGTTTTGAATCAGCTTTTAGTGACTGATGAGCTTTCGAACAGGTTAGCTCTTATAGATTCTACGAGTTGTGGTCCAATGTATTTAGACCCGGCCTTTGACATTTCGAATTGCTAAAAGCCAAAGGAGCTTCATAGATATTTCTGAAAATTGTGCATGCAGCAATAGATGGCTGGCAAGTCCCAAGAAGAGTATCAAGGCCAAAGGCAGGCATTTTCCTTATTAATGTTATTTCTCACATTGAACAGGTTTACTTTTTTTTTTTTCTNAATTTGTGCAATATAGTTTTGATATTAAGTGATGAGATTTTGTTGATATTTTTAATTATTGTTTTGTTTTTTGTTTGTTTTGCTCTTGGATTTAAAAAAAGATAAATTAGTTATTGAAAATAATAAACCAAAATTTCTGTTGACCATTCATTCTTTTAAATGAGGAAGTAAGCTAGCAGTCGTAGCGCAATATTTTCTATACAATTTAATTTTGTATCTTCTGCATTAAAAGTACCAGCAGTGACCAAAATCACATCCTCTTAGCGGTTCCTGGTCAATCTAATTTGTGTGTACATACACGGAATTGATTTGAACAGGACCTTATTTGGATAATTCCTGAGAGGATTTGGCCACTCATTTTTTGAAATTACCCCACTATAAATTTTGTAGAGTTACGCTTTCCTCTGTTAAGACACTCTCCACATAGCTAAATCATGTATGATCTAGTAAAGTAAAAATATCCACATGGGAGAGAAGTGCACATAGTCCTGTAACAAGTAGGACTGATGGCTGGGTAGGGATGGACGTAAGGCTACCAAGACCAATTAAAGAAGAAAAACAAACAAATGTAACAAGTTCTGTCTCCACAATAAAATCCTCAAAGAAATGTCTATTATTTATTATGGTTATCTGTTTCAATGTGACAATAACATATTACCCACTCAATATGTTCTCCCTTGGCCTTGATACTTTTTTGTCACACTGACTAGCCTCCTATTCATCTACACACATTTTCCAAATGAATCGATGCAGCTGTTTTGAATGAGCTTTTAGTGACTGATGAGCTTTCGAACAGGTTAGCTCTTCCTATAGATTCCACGAGTTGTGGTCCAATGTATTTAGACCCGGCCTTTGGCATTTCGAATCGCTAAAAGCCAAAGGAGCTTCATAGATATTTCTGAAAATTGTGCATGCAGCAATAGATGGCTGGCAAGTCCCAAGAAGAGTATCAAGGCCAAAGGCAGGCATTTTCCTTATTACTGTTATTTCTCACATTGAACAGGTTTACTTTTTTTTTTTTCATTTTTGGATTGGTTTAATGTGGAGACAGAAACTTATAGCAGAACTACTTTGCATGTGCTTTTGGGAAATGAGATGATTCTCATAGTTTCACACAGAATAAACAATTTAGTTACCTATGTTGAAAATGTCCAAATAAACGAAAGCGCTCCGTCTACAAAATTTACTACTCGTAGTTGATACAAATTTTTCTAATTAAGAAAATTATTCCGTTTGAATTTCAAGGTTATCTTAAAATTTAAAATTTTATATTTCTCTTTTTACATCTTTCAACATATACTTACCAGCTTCTTCGAGATATGTTTGATTTTCGACCAATTGATCTCTAGCGATCTCTACTTTTTATTATTTTGTTATTCTTTTAATATTTTATTCTAAGTTTGATTTTTCAAATATTTATCTAATTAATACCAGTTCTCCAAAGGAGACTCAAAACTGTCCATCTTTTCACATCTTGCTTATTGTAAAACATGCTCTTATATATAATCTATATACATTTACATATGTGTTTAGATAATCTACATAGGTGTTTAATTGAGTGTAAAAAAATAGTGCATTAATTTTAACCTCTTATTCTTGAGGTGAAATGGACGAACCTTGATAAAATAATTTATTTGCCTTAATTATTATTTTTAATTGATATACATAGTTTCATAATCTTTTCAACAAAATCTGGAAATTGTTTCTTGGTATCAGGATTGTTTTTTCTTTAAATCAAGAAGAAGGTAAATAATCAATATTCAACAGAATGCGTTTCTTAGGCCGGCCATACACGCACCAATAAGTCTGTGCAGACTTATGTGTATGGCAGGATCTGCACAGATTTTGTCTCCGATTTAGCAGATATCGAAATCTATTGGTCCTGCCATACACGACAGACTTGTCTGCGCAATAAGTCTGTACAGACTTATCGTTGCGTGTATGGCCGGCCTAAGATTCTGTCAATTAAAATTGAAAGTTATTATTTGTGTTAAAAAAAATCCAAGACAAAACAAAATTATTTTTTTGTTATAATTTTAGAATTAAATTTTGATTTTTTGTTTTTGTTTTATGACTGAAAAAAAAAAATATTTTAAGATGCTCATATATGTATACTTACATTTCGGATCATTTAATTTTGTTTCTTCACGTAATTTATCTTACGTTTCGAGTCACCTGATATTGCGATTAGTTATACGCTTTGGGATATTATAATAATGAGAAAGTGCTAATTGTCCTGTGATTTGTCACATACTCAAATTATGTGATCAGTTTTTATAAATTGACACTTTCAGTTGATTGTTTGAAGTATAATAATTATATTCAAGCTTAAAAGATTGATAGTAACGTGGCATTGATTTCTCCTTTGTCAAGTACCTATAGTACTTGATCGTATATGGGCTTCTTAAAATACTTTTTGGAAACTTTTCCTAGTGTTGTGATAAAATGATAGGTGTGTTTGAGGAGCAATTGAAATAATTTGAGAGCTAGTTTTTTAGTATTTATGTGCTAGAAAATATATTGTTTTTATTTTAGTCAATTTTCTTATGGAGGGTATTTTATTTGAAGCTGTGTAGGAAATTTCTATGGTTAGATAAGGGGGATATTTTTTGTTTTATTTTTTAATATTTATCAATATACTATGTTACACATCATTGAATATTGATGTGTAACATCAATATCCCTCCACACCTTGAGCTGTGTAGAGCGATGTTTCATAGACACCTCTATTAATTAATATTGTAAATTGCCCTCTTTATATTTCAACACTGGGATATGTTTTTTTTATTTATTTTATCTGAGAGTTTGAGCAATCATACACCCGAAAACTATTAAATTATTATTTATTTAGAACAGCTTTGGGAAGCATTCCATTTTTGCAAATAAGAGGTTACTAAGGGAGTGAGGGTATACTCTGACGTTTCACTGTGATCCATATCCTCACGAAGTTGGGGCACCCTAAAACAAGCAATTTTGTGAAAGTATAAACTTCTTTTAAATCTTTATTCTATTTAAAATGTTGATGGTTTTAATTTCCTATGGCACAGATGAGTAAATTATTTCGAATTTAACAAGTAGGAAATCTGAGATAAATACTCGACTTGTGAATAATATCTATATATTTATCTGTGATTTTCTGAGCTGTTTTGAAATTACAAGGGGTCGTATGTTCGATTTCCGTAATTTAAAGTGCAATATGTTTTAATAAAGTGCAGTCTGTGCAGTAATTATTGCCCGAGTGGTGCTGAAACTCTCGTATTTATTAATTTGCTACTGATTTTCTGTGAGAGCCGACTATTTTGTTTGAATCATTTCGTTTTATAATAAATTAGTATCATAACAAAATTATTTTTTTCAATTTCATTCAGTGATAGCTACATGTACAAATTGTTATTAGTATTTAAGTTTTATACAATGCCATGATATGGCTCATACATTTTTTTTTTATAATTTTGTTGTTTTTTGTGCCTTTCCTTGTGGTGGATTTACTTTTAAAAAAGTCTGCCAAGTAGGTAAGTAAAAATTTCTCAAAATTTGAACTGGGTGTGTTTAATAAACCAGTCATTTTTCAAGATTTCATGAGTTTAATATAAATGCTATGGTATAATTTCTTTGTGGTATGCTGTAATGAGCGTTTCACAATTTTCAAGTGTTCATCATACATTACTGCGATTTTCAGCACTATAATTCATATTTATGTAACCCATGTTTTTTTCCCTTAAGCATAGTGGTCACTGTCTGAGACATTTATCGAGGCAGTTAGTACTATGCTACCGAGTTGAAAAAAATGGAAAACTTTTAAAAGTTTCGGAAAGCACAAACAACCATTTTTTTTACTTTTTGTGACAACTGCAAGAAAGTTTTGATGGAGGGAAGGGTCGTGTGTCATAATAATTAGCGAAAACCGACTGCCTCAAATGTTGACCAATATTTATAAATAATGAAATTTTCTTGCAAGGTTCACTTATCATGATGTTAAGACTAAAGAGATGAGCTTTTGCACAAGTCGATGGATTTATTTTTTCAAGATCCTAAGATTTTTTTTCAATTGGATATGCCAAACCGGATATGTTTAGAAAACAGCCGGTGCTTTGCTTTGGTTAGTCCTTTTTATTACTTATTAGCGGCCTTCACCAGGCAACTCAAAGGCATAGCTTTTCTGTGTTGTTATTCTAATAACTATTTACAGAACCGAATGTATGTTTTATTTCTAAACCATTCCTCTGAGAACGAATAACATTTTGCTCATTTGTGTTCGCACCATCGTAGGCTTCTGGAAAGAAAATCCACACAGCGCTGTCATAATTTTAAGGAGCCATGCTAGGCAGTCCGAGCCTGCTAGTATTTAAGAAAGGTCAATAATTGACAAATGGAACTCCTTTTGGTCTTAATATCATTATAACAATAAATAATATTTGCAGATAATGTGTTTATTTTTTCTATTGTGATTTAGCAACTATTTTTCGAATGATTATTTTTCAAAACTCTTTTATTTGTACATATAATAGGTATATACGTATAATTTTTATATTTTATAAAAATGTAAAAATTTGTTGTAGTAAAAAATACAAAAACTAGGTATTAAATATTTTTAAAATATCTGTGACTGAAAATTATTTTTTCGTGTTTNAAAAAAAAAAAAAAAAAAAAAAAAAAAAAAAAAAAAAAAAAAAAAATACCACCATTTTTTTTAAAAAAACCGCTATTTTTATTACAAACGAAAAGCGGTCGCTACGACATCTGTAAAAGTTAATACTAATTACTAAGCACTCGTTTTTTTAAGAAATATATTTTAATTCAATTTATTTTTTTAAATGTCGAAAATACAAAAGAATCATTTAAGCCACAAGCCAATGACTACCTAAACACTATCAATTTTCAATACACCAGGATGTGAAAACGCGTGTCGCATGCTAGTTCGGAGTGCACAGAACTTCGAAGAGAATAGATGTATAGTGATTATGCCGAAGAAGATCTTTAGCTGAAAGACGTATTTTCCGATGCAGTCTCATACCATAAAATTCGATTATATCGCCTTGTGCTAATGATGAAAATTCCAATTCCACCCTCTTCTTTCCCATTTCTACAAGCCATTTTTTTTTTTTTTTTTTTTTTTTTTTTTTTTTTTTTTTTTTTTTTTTTNTATTTTTTATTTTTTTTTTGCATCATTGGCATCCTTACCTTAATACCTAAAGGAACTGTACATTAATATTTTACACGTTTGTCTTCCTGTCGGCAGACTCGGAGTTCTTCCATAAAGTAGATCTTGTTATCGAGCATCGAACACAACCACTGAGAAAATACGAGTTAAGGCAATCATACAATCTAGTTGGGTTGTATATGTACAATTGTACAAACTTCAAATTTCACCAAATACGTGTTTCGGCAAGTGAAGTCTCCTTCTTCAGAAGATGTCTATTTTATTATTTTTAGATACGTTTAATACTTATGTAAATGCCTTTGGGGACTAAATTTTCTTTTTTTATCGAGATAATTTTAACTCTCGTCATACGATTTTTTCATTTGAGAAAATTGAACTACTTTCAATATGACAAAAATTAAAAATCATCTCCATCAAAAAAGAAAATTATTATTTTTAGAAAAATTCAACGTTTCAAGATGATCAAAAAATCTTCAAACTCATTCAATATTATTTTAAGCTAGCGTCCATGGCACGTCGAATACACTAGTTCCCGTAAAATTAATCAAGTTGAGCAACGTCAAGCGCTGTTTTACTCAGTGATCGTGATATTCACGGATCAACCCAGGCTGGGTGAAGTCAATGTGGGTAGCTGGTGTGTAAATTTTTAGCAAATCAAGGGTAAAACTCCGTTTCAACCGTTATTTTTATCTGGCACTCATAGCGAAACTGTTTTAAAGTGGAAATAAAATATAAAAAAAAACTTTTATATAAGGCATTTTAATTGCCCTATATTCGTGAGCCAACTTCCTCTTTAAGAGTAGGTATGCAAAACCCTGCACCCAAGTTTCTAATCGGCTTTTTGCGTTTTCCCTAACTCATCTATACTTACTACTTAATACAGGGATTATTAAATATAATTCACTGAGTCGGAGAAAATATATTTTCAACTAAACTATTTTCCTTTTTTCTCTAAAATACTAGTGTTGGATTCGTTGAAAAATCAACGGAAATTTCCTTGACCAGCCCTGGCTGCAGAGTTACAATTTGTTCATTCCCCTTTATTTTGAGCGGTAGGTATTTGGATTAAGGAAATTTCAAATTTTCCTGAGAACTTAATTATACCCAACGATCACATCGTGAGGATGGTTGGGACTATCCTTTAAAACTTAACAATTAAAATCAATACTATTATTATCAGGATATCAATTTAAAAATTATAAAGGATACATCTTTTAGTTCTTTTCTTGTACATGATTCGATATCCACACTCCCGACATCTGATTGGATCTCTAGGGCGAATCTCATTCTCGAAATGACATTCTGAAAATAAATAATTGTTTTATTATTAACATTACTTCAGTACAACACATGCATGAAAATGTTTCTTTTCCCCATTTAGCCCCTTTAAGAGCGAAGACATGATTTCTTAGACTTGAATAGTAAAATATGTTTACGAACTAACCAAACTGACGTATATTTAACGAAGTTCGGAGGTAGCGAAATCTGGAAACTTAAACATAAAAAGACAGATTCCTCTTAAGATCTTAATGTGGAATAAAAAATTTGAAAATTTACTGGGAGAAATATTCTAAATGTCTTCAGACGTTTAAAAACTTTATGAGCAATAGAGTCATCTGAAGCGGAGATGTACGATCCATTGGATCTTACGCTCGAGTTAATCTCAATAACGAACAACCTTAGATGCTAATGCTACTTATATAAAAACAATGTACAGATTTCAGATGAATTTATTATTTGTTGTATTGTTTTCTTCCTAACTCTAACCCCTCCAACATGCAATATGTCTCTGAAGGAAATATTGTTCACAAATAATTAGATGAAGGTATGTATAGACGACAATATTGGAAAGTAATTGCAGTTAAACAATAGATAGAATGGGGGTTTGGTATAGTGATAAACGTAAGGATGATTAAAATCTATAGATGAGGTTTTGAGTCTGCTAATTTATAAGTCACAAACAATTTTATAATTATAAATACCTACCTCCACAAATATAAACCATGGGCGTTTTGTTTGCTTCCTTCTCCTTTTCCATTTTGATTCTTGATAGAAATGTAAAGATTTCAATGGGCCGAAGTTCTGTTCGTAGTAAACCCGTCTAACTTTGTGCAATGTGGATTTTTTTTCTTCTCGCTCCTAGAATCGTTCAGCTTTCAGAATTTGAATTTTCCCGCGAGCAAATCTTATGACATAGTTTTTAAAGGATAAAATGTTATTGAAGTCGCATGATATGTTAATGTTTTTTTAAGGCATTTTACCTTTAGAATATATATTCTAAGCATTTTACATTTTACACGGTGAAATTTTATATATAAGATTTTTTTTGAAACTGAAACTGCCTACAAATTGGTGGTCTGTACGGAAATTTGTAATCAATGCAAAATGTTAAGTTATAAGAAATTGAAGAAAAAATAATAAGCAACGTAGGTATACCAGAATGATTTAGATAGCGCGCTCTACTGGATTTTATTAACAACAAAATAATTTCATTGCTCAAACAAAGAAATAATAAATTGTGAACGTTAGTGAATTTCAACAAAAGTTTGTATTTTTGGTTTATTATTTTCAATAGGTAATGAAACTTTGGAATCGTCAAAAAAAAAAAAAAAAAAAAATTACACCCCTCAAAATTTAATATTATACGTATCAAGGTACGTAGATTCCAAAAATATAATAAAAAAAAATCCGTTTGTCCGCCGTACGCCGTGATAGGCACTTTTGCCACTTAGCGTTGACCGATTTGGATGAAATTTGTTATATAGGTCCCATCTGGGCTCTAATTGTGTCCCGAATGTATGTCATATTTGGGGTCTCAGTTAGCTCCAAAACTTTTGGGTTCAATCAAATATACCGCTAGCGGTTTTTACCTCTTTAAAGCGTTTTTCATTAATCCTGTCTAAAAAGAGAATGGTAAGAGCCGGAGACTTCAAATTTAGTAGGTATGTCAAATATAGGATCTAATTACGCCCCAGATTTGGAATCGCCACGAGATCCCCCCTCAATTTTTCTTGCCACCCCCCCAAAAAAAATTAGTGAACTCCACTTTCGACTTCCATATACTGGTACATCCGCAAATGCACTTGTATATGTGTATGTATGTATGTACAAGCCACAATTTTCATCTGATTATGACGAAATTTGGTATACATGTTTAGGGTATGAAGGAAATTTGCTTCTCATAGTAAGTGATACATTTAACATCGTAGGTACAACCTACTACCTCTTTCGAATGTACGAACTAATCGTTTCCTTTTGGTTTATTTTTTTCAATATTGAACTTTGAAATATAGGCAGGTACTTAGAATTCAAAAAATCTGTTCATCCGTGGCACTTTTGCCACTCAGTGGTGACGATTATTTTTGGTGTGAAAGTCCCATTGATTTCAACAAGGTATAAATGGTAAGGGTTCGGCCGACGAAAGAAATTTTCAATTCTTTTAATCCTTCTGCCTGTAAGATAAGAAGATTTATTAATTTTACTCTCTCTCTCTCTCTGATTTTGACGAAATTTGGTATACATTTGGTAAAAAACCTTACGGCAAACTAGACTGTAGACCTCATTCAAAGATTCAGCCATTTTACCATCATGCTTTCTCGGTTGACCTAATAGGACCTTAAAAACTAATAAAAAAAAAAAAAAACTCGTAATTAATATTCATACCAAGTTTTGTCAACATCGGACAACTTGTGACATGAACCAAAAAATACGTTTAAAGAAATGTCTTTGCGTAAATCTAGACCTCACAATAATAGATAGAGATAAGTTATTAGTTAATAGATAGGTACTTATACAAAATCTAGCAATTAAGTCATAATTTGATTTAATTTTCTTGAAAACATAGGTAGGTACGCTGTATAATAACTGTTGCTGTTTCAAAATTGAAAGGCAATCCACACAAAAGAAATTCATGGAGCTGATTGCAAGGCCGTACCCCGTACCCAGGGGGGGTCCAGACCCCCCGCTGAAATTTCAATGTATTTTTTTTAAATAAAAATACTCTACTTTGCACGTGACCTATAATATTAAAAAAAAAAAAAAAAAAAAAAAAAAAAAAAAAAAAAAAAAAAAAAAAAAAA
>CM022874.1:46401809-46418800 GCA_012654025.1 Pachypsylla venusta
TGACACCAAAGAGAACTCGTAATCATATTAATTGAATTATAAGAATCCGGAGCACCAAAGAGTGACACCAAACAGAACTCGTAATCATATTAATTGAATTATAAGAATCCGGAGCACCGAAGAGTGACACCAAACAGAACTCGTAATCATATTAATTGAATTATAAGAAGCCGGAGCACCAAAGAGTGACAGCAAAGAGAACTCGTAATCATATTAATTGAATTATAAGAATCCGGCGCACATCTTTTGATCATTATTCTTATCATCACACAATGAAGAGCCACTTGTTTCGCTGTTTTCTAATAATATATATTGTATATCCACTCCAAACCAACAAGTTTTGTGGAGAAAAAAAGAAAACACGGCAAACAAAAGCTTGGCGTGTGACAGCATAAACAGAAAATGAAAACACCCTTCTCTGATGTCAAATTGTTTTCGAAATTTTTTGATCTCACAAAAGCCAAGTCAATGTAAATGTCGGCGCTAAGAGTTTGGAATGGGGCGCTCTCTTCAAAAGATCAAACACAGTACAGCATTTTTTTTTTAAATAAAAAGATTCGATTGAACAGAGGAAAAACGCTTGAAATCATTTCAAATGAAAAGTTAACCCTTATTAGAAACTTTTTACTGTTTGCCTGTTAAAGGCAATGGCCAAATAGCAGTTCTGCGAAGCATACGCCACACCAAACACTTCTCGGCCTTGATTTCTACCGACATCTTTTTATTTTGTCAATTTAGAGTTCGTGTAGAGTGTCCTGCACTCTACACGAAAGCAGAGCAGCGATTAATGAGGAAAGAGTGCGAGCAGAGAGCAACGAGTTGCCACTGCCAGAGTGGGGGAGCAAAGAGTCAAAGATGAGTTCGTTCTCTCTCCGACAGTTTCAGTGTATTGTACTAGTTAACTATGGACACAATGAGCACCTTGTTGTTGATGGAAAGCTCTCCACTGAAAATGTAGTACCTCCTTTACAAAATGTACCCCCTTGTGTGAACAAGGGGGTACATTTTGTAAATCAATCACGTGGTACCCACGGAGAATTTCACAATTTATTTGTCGAGCTACGGGAAGATCCTGTGAAGTTCAGGGAATACTTCCGCATGAATATTGAGATTTTCGACTACTTGCTGGAAAAAACTGAAGAGAAGCTGACCAAAACGTACACCAAAGGTTTACGTTTGAACACCTCACTAATTAGTAGGCCTACATTCATTTTCGCGAAGGACAGGTAAATAAAATTATTCAATTAAAAACATATATCAATTTCAAAACGTCTTGGGTGAAGATCGAGTGGGAGCAGAGAAATCAAACTGGGGAGGTTTCGCCGCTTTACCCTTTGACTCGACGCACTGCTCGTTTATCGGGCACGCTCCCACTCTGCGCCCTCCAATTCAAAGAACACTGTTTGTTTGCGATGCTTTCCTCGTTACTCGTTGCTCTTCCATCCTGCACTCTGCACGTACCTTTAGGCTCTTTGCAATGAATTCGTTCGCACCGACGCAAGTGTCTGTTCAAAAATATCTCAAGAACGGGAGAACTTTTCGTGTTCTGTGACGTACCTATTTACGTATACCGCTCATTGACATACAAACAAAATTGATAGTCTTTCTTTTTTAAAGCCAACTTAACGTCTCTTTAACAACTATTGGTCATTCAAGACGGGGGTTTCAACCTCCATTCGCTGGAAACTTGCTTATAATCTACCCACATTGACCTCACCCAGCCTGGGTTGGACCGGGAAAATAACCAGCATCACGAGGTTGCGAACCAAAGTGGGCACCCACATGGCACAACCTCGCTGCACGTTGCTTAACTTTAGTGATCTATCCATCGAATTCTTTCAGCTTTCAGCCCATATATAATTTGATTTTTTTTTAATTTGGCTTAACGTCTCTTTAACATTTATTGGTCATTCAAGACGGGGGTTTCAACCTCCATTCGCTGGAAACTTGCTTATAATCTACCCACATTGACCTCACCCAGCCTGGGTTGGGCCGGGAAAATAGACAGCATCACGGAGCCGCGAACCAACGTGGGCACCCACATCGCACAACCTCGCTGGACGTTATTTAACTTCAGTAATCTATCGGGAACTGGTGTATTCAACGTGTCATAGACACTGGCTTGCTAGTCTTTAGCACTTACCGTTCTCTTCTTGGATGAGATTTGTTAAAACTGCCGAAAATCTTTTCAATATAAATCACATATGATTTAAATGAAACGAAGTTCCGTTGTTCGTCGTTGGCATAAAAGTGACGAACATACCAAGCACGTTCTTCAGATATCTTGTTCTCAGATGGACAGACACACACAGACCAATGGCTGAAACTCGAGTTTTGGGCAATGGGAACTTTAAAATGTGTTTGGACAGTAAAAACTCGACATCGGAAGAACATTTTTATTTTTATAGGATAAAGAAAGTAAAAAGTAAGGAAAAATGTATTAGAACTTATTTAATTTCAGGCTATCCATTTCACTGTATGCATAAAAATGAAGTAAATGCTTAGTACACTTAGTAGTAAATATGAGTATGATCTAGCTATCATTCTTCGTAGCATCTAGACTGCTTGCAGGGGCATAACGAGGGTGGAAATTGTGGGGGGATAATGTGTATGAAAATGTCGACTCACCACTGCAATTTGCCGACTGAAATACCATATATAAGTAAGGAATTTATTTGTGTTCAAGCTAATGCTTTGTCACAATGCACTTCCTCATGTTATTACTAAACTTTTGCCTTCGCTTGGATTCGAACCAACAGCCTCCTGGTTACGAATCCGTCATGCTTACCAACTGCTTACCATATATAGAAATGAAATTATTAAAATCTTTGTGTGGGTATGAACTATTACTGAATTTTATGGTAATTGTTGATTTATATAAAAAAATACTGTGTTATAGTTAATATAATTTTTAAAATACATTGTACTCATTACAGCAAATTGATGACATAAGTGTACAAAAGACAAGATAACGATACGCAGAAATATTGATTTCATGAATCTATGTGGCTCGAATAGACAGATTTTTCAACGGTAGATTCGAATTCCGCGGTGTTTAAGAGCAAATAAATGTTAATTATAAGTGTTAATAAAGATATTAACTTTTAAATAAATTAAAACAAAACACTTATCAAAAACACTNGAGGCAAGTATCAGATTTAGATATCATGAGGCAAGTATCAGATTTAGATATCATGAGGCAAGTATCAGATTTAGATATCATGAGGCAAGTATCAGATTTAGATATCATGAGGCAAGTATCAGATTTAGATATCATGAGGCAAGTATCAGATTTAGATATCATGAGGCAAGTATCAGATTTAGATATCATGAGGCAAGTATCAGATTTAGATATCATGAGGCAAGTATCAGATTTAGATATCATGAGGCAAGTATCAGATTTAGATATCATGAGGCAAGTATCAGATTTAGATATCATGAGGCAAGTATCAGATTTAGATATCATGAGGCAAGTATCAGATTTAGATATCATGAGGCAAGTATCAGATTTAGATATCATGAGGCAAGTATCAGATTTAGATATCATGAGGCAAGTATCAGATTTAGATATCATGAGGCAAGTATCAGATTTAGATATCATGAGGCAAGTATCAGATTTAGATATCATGAGGCAAGTATCAGATTTAGATATCATGAGGCAAGTATCAGATTTAGATATCATGAGGCAAGTATCAGATTTAGATATCATGAGGCAAGTATCAGATTTAGATATCATGAGGCAAGTATCAGATTTAGATATCATGAGGCAAGTATCAGATTTAGATATCATGAGGCAAGTATCAGATTTAGATATCATGAGGCAAGTATCAGATTTAGATATCATGAGGCAAGTATCAGATTTAGATATCATGAGGCAAGTATCAGATTTAGATATCATGAGGCAAGTATCAGATTTAGATATCATGAGGCAAGTATCAGATTTAGATATCATGAGGCAAGTATCAGATTTAGATATCATGAGGCAAGTATCAGATTTAGATATCATGAGGCAAGTATCAGATTTAGATATCATGAGGCAAGTATCAGATTTAGATATCATGAGGCAAGTATCAGATTTAGATATCATGAGGCAAGTATCAGATTTAGATATCATGAGGCAAGTATCAGATTTAGATATCATGAGGCAAGTATCAGATTTAGATATCATGAGGCAAGTATCAGATTTAGATATCATGAGGCAAGTATCAGATTTAGATATCATGAGGCAAGTATCAGATTTAGATATCATGAGGCAAGTATCAGATTTAGATATCATGAGGCAAGTATCAGATTTAGATATCATGAGGCAAGTATCAGATTTAGATATCATGAGGCAAGTATCAGATTTAGATATCATGAGGCAAGTATCAGATTTAGATATCATGAGGCAAGTATCAGATTTAGATATCATGAGGCAAGTATCAGATTTAGATATCATGAGGCAAGTATCAGATTTAGATATCATGAGGCAAGTATCAGATTTAGATATCATGAGGCAAGTATCAGATTTAGATATCATGAGGCAAGTATCAGATTTAGATATCATGAGGCAAGTATCAGATTTAGATATCATGAGGCAAGTATCAGATTTAGATATCATGAGGCAAGTATCAGATTTGGATATCATGTGGCAAGTATCAGATTTAGATATCATGAGGCAAGTATCAGATTTAGATATCATGAGGCAAGTATCAGATTTGGATATCATGAGGCAAGTATCAGATTTAGATATCATGAGGCAAGTATCAGATTTAGACATCATGAGGCAAGTATCAGATTTAGACATCATGAGGCAAGTATCAGATTTAGACATCATGAGGCATGTATCAGATTTGGATATCATGAGGCAAGTATCAGGTTTGCAGATGATCTCAGATGTCATTTTCATTAATTGTTTTGATAAGTTACCCTTTTGTCTTTTTAGAGAAAAAAGTACTTTTTATGGAAAGGAGATTAAAAAAGAAGAATCAATTTTTAATCTGGCCCTTTCATATCTTCTATGGTCGGCAAAAAATTACTGCATTATTTTACGGAGAAAAGTATTTATGGAGTTACATATTAGTTTTCAATGATTATGGGGACTTGGCTTGGTTTTAACGACGAAAAGATTTTCCCAAAATCTCTCTTTTTTTTTTAATTGACAATATCGATTGACAATATCGATTCAGAGTTTAATTAGGTAATTAAATTAGAAATTAAAATTAAAATTGGAGAATTAAAATTAAAAGCCAAAAATTAAAACATTCAAATTAAAACTAATAACTTAACTTAAATTGGTGAGCTTTCAACAGTACTCAGACTGTCAATATCAGACCAGAGTTATGATAGAACGATGTAAACACTATCACAACTTGACACGAAGTGAGGTTGGAGAATTCAGGTATCAAGTAGGTTTTGGTAAACCTTGAGGGTGATTTGAATGTTTTAATTTTTGGCTTTTAATTTTAATTTTCCAATTTTAATTTTAGTTTTTAATTTTAATTTTCTCATTTCAATTTCTAATTTAATTAATTAAACTCTGAATCGATATTATCAATCATCTATATATCTATATCTTACGATTCTTATAATTAAGTTGATTAACTAGTTTTAATAATAGGGTGTTTCTTATAGCAGGATTAAAAATCAATCAATCTTGGTATACTTAGAATTTATCGTATGAACGCTGACGAGCTGGAACACACAGTATTTGTCGTACTGTGTTTTCCTTGATGGTAAAATCGAACTTTTCTCACCATTTTTAGATGCATGTTTGAAAAAAAAAAGATGGAAAAAGGTCGATGTGGGTTAAATTGTGATAGTACATAGAACCGGCTATAGTAAAGACGATGCATTTGCAGGCCCCACGAGAAGGGGAAAATTGGGGGAATCCCTTGAGGCTCTGGATTTCCTAAGAGGCCCGGTGCGAAAATTATCATAATGAAATTTTTAAAGTTTTTTTATGAATAATAAATAAATCAACTTAAAATTTTTGAAAACTTTTCAAACACACAAAATCAGAAGTTTAGCGATAGTGGGCTAATATGGGACAATGGCTATTGCAGGACACTGATTTTAAAATATAGTGCGACCTTTCAGCTTGTACGGCAAGAATAAATATTGTTATATTTCGGAAACAATAACATCTCAAAATCGAATTATGTGTTGCCAAGAAGAAAGGTACACGCCTTTTCTCATCAACTACGTGAATTGCCTACTTTTACTATCATTACTGCCCATACGGTATTTTAGAATGAGAATGATAGAGGGGCCCATAAATTTTTACCCCCGGCCCGGATTTACTGTCTACGGCCCTGTGCATTTGTTTGAAAGGTGTTTCCTTAATCAATTTTATTCTTCTTACATGTATACGACATAAGGCGTTTGCCAAGCATGTCAGTATGGCCTCCTTAACATAACTGTTCGGTGTATGCCGTTTATCCAAACAGTACTTTGGTCTCGTGGATATCACACTGGCATTGTACGCCCGGGTTAAATTTTAGGGGTCGGCTTAGTGCCTGTAATTCAGGGATAGAGTATTTATTTTAAATTTAGCAGTGCCCACTAGCAGCATTAGCAGAGTAAAAAGATTTGGTTCGGCTTAGAAGATTAAAATGATTATTAGTACATGAGGTTTATAGTAATTCTGTGATATCCACAAAATTGTAAAGAGACCTTGGTTGGGCCTTACCAGAAGGAAAATCTACATTTACATTTTCCATTTGCCAAAATGTACATTTACATATACCAAAATGTACATTTACATTTTACATATACCAAAATGTACATATTTACATTTTACATATACCAAAATGTACATATTTACATTTTACATATACCAAAATGTATATTTACATTTTACATATACCAAAATGTACATTTACATTTTACATATACCAAAATGTACATATTTACATTTTACATATACCAAAATGTATATTTACGTTTTACATATACCAAAATGTACATTTACATTTTACATATACCAAAATGTACATATTTACATTTCACATATACCAAAATGTACATATTTACATTTTACATATACCAAATGTACATATTTACATTTTACATATACCAAAATGAACATTTACATTTTACATATACCAAAATGAACATTTACATTTTACATATACCAAAATGTACATTTACATTTCACATATACCAAAATGTACATATTTACATTTTACATATACCAAATGTACATATTTACATTTTACATATACCAAAATGAACATTTACATTTTACATATACCGTTACCATTTTACATATATTCGATTTTAATGAAACGTTATAGGATTGTTAGGGTAGCTTCCCAAATGGACCTACTACATTAATTTAACAGATATTTTTTAATTTGCCTTAACGTCTCTTTAACATCTATTGGTCATTCGAGACGGGCGTTTCACCCTCTAATCGCTGAAAACATGCAAACTAGCTACCCACATTGACCTCACCCAGCATAGGTTGGGCCGGAAAAATAGCCAGCATTACGAGAGCGCGAACCCACATGCCACCCACATGTTATCACTTCGCTGGACGTTGCCTAACTTCAGTGATCTAACGGGAACTGGTGTATTGAACGTTCCATAGACTCTGGCTAATTTAAGAGAATTACTTTTCTTTTAAAACAGAAATTTCTGAAAATATTTTTTAGTTTGACCCTATGTAGAGTAGCCACTGCCCATAACCACAACTTTTTTATTTAAAAAAAAGCTTTTTATTGTTTCCTTTCCACCTTAAGTCAGATCCAAGTTGGTGGAAAAATAACCTCTCTAGAGTTGAGTGCATCAAAAAGAGAATTATGTGTTCGCTTAAAATTTTCAATGTAACCGGTCAAGTGTAAATAATTTTCAGAAAAGTATATAAAATATTTAAGTTCTGAAAGGTTTTGCTGGCTTTTCATCTACAAATTAAATGTACAAGTATTAACTGATAAAGGAAAGGAAAATTTCATGCAGGAATGAAGATGAAATAACTTTGCAGAATCATTCAAGCGAACAGTCTTCTCATACCTTAATATTAAAATTTCTGCCGGCTTAATTTCAGCAGCTAGCTCACTTTTTTTCTTTTTCTCTTCATAAAATTCTGTTAACCCCTTAATATTTCCTGAGCTTGAAGCTTCTCGAAAATTTTAAATAGAGATTTTGGGAAAATATAAATTTAATTTACATAACCTGATATTAATTATAAAGAATCGTTTTCCTGCGGTCCGGAGGGCTTCATGGCTCGAAGATTTTTGCCCGCTTGAAGTTATTTCAACGCCACGATTTTCTTTTGTTTGTCCTACTTGGGCAGCTCTTTAGTGGTAGTCCTCCTGTAATAAAACAGTGCATAATTCAATAAATAAAAATTATTAAAAAACACTTGACTTTATGTTCTACAATTTTAATATATTATTCAATACGCGTGTTTTGGATTTTACTCCATTATCAAATAATATATTAAAATTGTAGAACATAAAGTCAAGTGTTTTTTAATCATTTTCATTTCTTGTATTTGATAGTTCTGCCAAGTGTCCTAACGGTTTTCTTTCTTTGATTTCATAATTATTAACTTGCATGAGTCACTAACTTACTTAATTAATAACTTGCATGTGTTATTAACTTGTATATGTTATTAACTTACATAATTATTACCTTGCATGAGTTACTAACTTGCATATGTTATTAAGTTGCAACTTACATAATTATTAACTTGCATGAGTTATTAACTTGCATATGTTATTAAGTTGCAACTTACATAATTATTAACTTGCATATGTTATTAACTTACATAATTCTTACTTGCATGAGTTATTAACTTGCATATGTTATTAGCTTGCATAATTATTAACTTGCATATGTTATTAACTTACATAATTATTAACTTCCGTATGTTATTAGCTTGCATAAATATTAACTTGCATATGTTGTTAACTTCCATAATTATTAACTTGCATAAGTTAATAATACTCGACATTCAATGACTTGTTATGACGTTGATCATGCTTATAAATAATTTTCCATATTCCCCGCTTTATAGTCTTCGAAATTGAGTGAGGTCTACAATTTACTAAATTACTAGTATGCACAAGGATTTAATTATTTTTGAACAATCGCCTCGGCCGTACACTATGAAGAAGGCATGCTCTTGATCTCATTGATGTTCTGCTAGCTCTAAAGCTTTGGTTTGTTATTTTAAATCATAAACCTTTGTGGAATCAACTACGAAAAAAAACCTCATTTAAAATTTGATATTTTACTTGTCCAGGTAGGTATCTACGTAGAATCCGCGCCGTGAGTCTCACTTTTACGATTTAGAGTTGAACGACTGAATTGAAATTACAGTGGCCATATGTAATTTAAATGATCTTAAAAACCTTTTTCTTTTAATTTGGCTTAACGTCTCTTTAACATCTATTGGTCATTCAAGACGGGGGTTTTACCCTCCATTCGCTGGAAACTTGCAAACCAGCTACCCACATTGACCTCACCCAGCCTAGGTTGGGCCGGTAAAAAGAGCCAACGATACGTGGTGTTCCCAAGCGGTCACGCATCCAAGTACTAACCACGCCCGACGTTGCTTAACTTAAGTGATCTGTCCGGAACTGGTGTATTCAATGTGGTATGATCGTTGGCTGACACTAGAAACCTAACTTTACTGTCAGCTACATACGGGGCCGTACCCCAAGATTTTTTTGTGTAGTAGTTGATGTTCCTTTTTGTTGTTGGTGATGATGATGAGTTACACCTTACATTATTACATAAGTCATGCATACAAAAAAATGAAATTTCAGGGGGGTCTGGACCCCATGGACCCCCCCTGGGCCTTGGCTACATATAAGAGATTCTGTCCTAAAAAAAAACAAAAACAAAAAAAAACAGAATAATAATAAATTATAGTGCTTCTGTATAATAAAAGCATTTGCTATCGGTTAAAGTGTGCAAAACAATTTTGAATTTCCGATTTCAACAATTTCTTGATACTAAGTTACTTTTCGTTCGTGTATTGAATTATAAGTTTTGTAAAAATTCAAACTGAAGATTAAAATGTTCAACCATTGTCAGGATGTCAGTGTAAAGTTAACATCATAAACTATATGCGAGTAGGTATTGCATTTGACACTTCAAATAGCAACAAAAGTTGATGGCAAGCTTTCAGATTTACTTTTGAACTTTGTTCTATTGCTGATGTATGTGTTTTCTATATAAAAATGATGGATGTTATGGTTTGCTGATTGCTGACTCTTGATTGATCGATATTATTCAACATTTTTTCTCGTAAACCGCTGGTAAAATACTATTGATTATCCAAATGTACAGGATCCTAAATTGTTACTCGTATGCGAGATTTTTAAATGCATAACAAATACAACCGATCTGAACAAATTGAGTGAAATTATACCTAATATACAGGGTGCGGCTTGGAAATGCCCTTTTTTGAAAATGCTCCTGTATCGCAACGAAAAATCGTAGGTTGACGGGATTAGTTTCCCTGTGACGCAAAACTAATGGAATTTTCTCATTTTTTGAAAAGATTTTAACCAGTAGCTTTTTTCTCTTGGAAAACACAAGTTTTCATTTTGCCGTTTTTGTAGAATATTTCTTGACCTTCAAGTTTAATTTTTTTGTAATTTTTTCAAACCCCTCGATCAAACAAAGATGAGGTGGTCCAAACAACGGAAATCTTTTGTAGTGGAAGCAAACTTCTCGTACGGGCATTCCATTGTGGCGACACGGAGTGCATTCGCTTCAAAATTCCACCCAGAGGTGCTCTTCCCGTTCGAAAAAAAATTTTGCTTTGGGTAGAGAATTTCACAACAACGGTAAGCGATAAAGAAGTCTCCAGGACCCCAGCTCTAACTGTGAGGACTCCGGACAATGTGAAGGCGGTTCGACAGTCGATTTTAAAGTCACCAAAGCGCTCTGCCCGTAACATGCAATCGCCCCAATCGAACTCTCTGATCGCACTGTGCGTAGAAATCTTCACAAAGATCTCCGTTTCCACCCCTGCAAGATGGTTATCGTGCAACAGCTGTTACCACAAGACTTTGAAAACCGAGTAACGGCATCGTAAATAATGATTGAAAATTTACCACAAGACGCTCTTGTCTTCTTCAGTGATGAGTCTCACTTTCACCTGTCTCGCGTCTTCAGCAATGTATTGACAATGGCGGCCATCATCTTCAAGATATTGTTTACAAAATCACTTGAAAATAAAATTCCGACCTTTGTCTTTCAATTGAAATTGATATTTTATCTTTATCTATAATACTTTCGTTTTTATTAGCGTTTCAAAAAAGGGCATTTCCGAGCCGCACCCTGTATTTTTATTAGTAAAGATGAATAATCTTTTTACGTCGACAAGGAAGATTTCGACGTTAATGCACCTAAATTAAGAAAACCGACAATTTTTTTCTAGAAAAGCCAAGGAAAAGGGCAAATCAGTCAGTTTGTACATGGAATTCAATTTCCAGAGTAGTTAAATAATAATAAAAAAGAAAACAAATTGTCTTAATATGGATATAGTAATACTCTCCTTGTTTTGGAACCACAGGTTTGTACATTACGAATCTATCAATATACCAAATGCCCAATGAGCTAATAAAATACGTAGAATAGATGTGCTTAATCTAACATTTGGTATATACATTTTTCTATCTAAATTTGAAAAAGTCGATCCGACGAAATTTAAAAAATATTTAAAAGCTTTCCTTAAACAAAAAAACCTAAAGTCATCAAAGGCATTCCTTGATTATTATTATTAGCTATTTGATATATAACAAAATTGGAACTCGGAACATAGTTTTCGGCCATGCTTGTAAAACAATGGGAGTGGAATAACGAATATTTTAATGAGAAGTAATAATAATCCCGGCCTGTATTTACGAAATCGGAAATATCCACTTAAATAGGCATTGTGCTAATTTTCCAGGACTTGGCTTTTCGCTAGTATTCGGTATAGAGGTGGTATATTTTTGTACTATATTTTTTTCGTACAAAGTTTGCGTTTATTAAATTTCAACGTTATTTTTTTATATTTTATTTTAGAAAATTCGAAATGCATTCAACTGTACATTAACGAAGTTTTTGTGTTTTTCTTTCATCTAAAACAAACGAAAAAATCCTTCTTTTGCACAATTGAGGAATAAGTAGGTACAGGATACAAAAGAAATCTAAAGTCCAAATAGAGAAGCTTACTGTCACAGTAAATTAATTACTTAGAGAAATGAAAGAGTTTTGCTTCTACTTGAGTAAATGCTACAATTGCTACATATTGACTAATTACTTCAACTTGACCAATAATTGCTTCAAACTGAGTCATTTGCTACCAAGTCGTGGTGGAACGTCAAACGTAACCCAAAAGACAATTTACAGACGATTGGTATACTGATTCAGTTTTCCATATTTGGTAATTGCATTGAATTGAATATATATATATATATTTTTTTTTTTGGCTAAATGCTTAATTTTTTTGGCTCCTTAGCATCTATTGGTCATTCAAGACGGGGGTTTCACCCTCCATTTGCTGGAAATTTGTAAACCAGCCACCCACATTTACCTCACCCAGCCTGGGTTGAGTCGGAAAAATAGCCAGCATCACGCGGGCGCGAACCCACGTGGACACCCACATCGCACAACCTCGCTGGAGGTTGCTTAACTTCAGTGATCCAACGGGAACTAGTGTATTCAACTTGCCATAGACGCTGGCTGAATTCTGAATTGAATATTTTTACTTTATTTTGAATAGTTAATTATTACAAATAAAAACTTCTCCTAAGCTAATGTTAACTTATTTGGAGATGGAGGAGTCTCTTCCCTTTCTACCTTTGCTAGCTATCTAAAACAATAATCAAGAGAAAACAAATAAATAAACCTAAAAAAAAACAAAAAAACAATAGGAACCAATTTAATCAAGTAATATAAACCAAATTAATCAAGTAATATAAACCAGATTTTTTCCGCATAAATAAATAATAAAAAATAATCCATCATCGAACCGATCTCCGACCCAACCTGCGAAGATACAGGAATGTCCATATTTGATCAACACCCACGCAACTCGACCGGGCGGGGCGAAAATCGGTTCATTTAAACAGCTTCTTTTTCTATTGGGTGTGGCCCAAAATCCTTTTTTTTATTTTACTCTTTAGAGTAAACTTATTATTTTCATCAAGGTATTCTTGACAATAGGTGTTGAGTAACGTTGGGATAATATATTCCAGTCTTCTTTCTCCAAATTCGTTGGTGTATACGTGTGGACGTTGAAATCTTTGAATTCCGAAAGTATATGACGGTAAAAGTCATTTTACGCATGTAGATGAGGACAAACGTTGACAGTTGCTCTGGAGTGCAACATGAAACGTTGATTGCATCGAATAATTTTTTTCTAATTTGTTTTAATNTGATTGCATCGAATACATTTTTTCTAATTTGTTTTAATAATAGATAGGTATAGTGAAACAAGGGTATCTAGGATGGGAATAATATTGAAAATTCGCAGTTAACACTAACTGTTTCCTCATTCCGATGAGGAAAAAGTTTTTTCAAAAATAAATATTCTTAAAAAAATAGTTTTAATTTTGAATGCGCCCATACATGTCTAGGTGAAAAAAATGAAAATGCGAAATTATCAAATACGGAAATGTCAATATAGAATTCGAGTATGGTGTATGCAATGAAAAATACATAGCTACTGAGTTGATCTTAAATTGTCCATGAAATTCAACCTAAAACGATTCTTTAAGGTCAACAATACCCTCCATGATATCAAAAACTTCGATCATTGTTCCACCTGAAATCACTCACTCTGTAGTTAAGGAAGTAATCAGAGAAATACGCGAAAAACACAAAAAGCGAATTAGCATTATTCTCAGATACCCTTCCTAAATTATTTTCAACTATTACCGGAAAAGTGCAGATTTTTTTATTGGGTTGCAGAAAAAATCCGTTCCATATAGGGCGTCGCATTTTAAGTGGCCAACTCAATTTATTCCGAAACTGTTGGAGTCATAAAAAATGATTCTGACCGAATGTTCAAAGAAGGGGACGTATTATGAAGACCCTAGCTGACTTGTCAAGGTTGTCCTTCAAGGTCAGATGAAGATCAACTTCATTTTCTTAAATGAGATGACCTAAATTTTATTACATTTTCAGATTCCCCATTTATTTCTACGTTCATTTGACTATTCACTTCATGTTTTCGTTAAACATTTTTGCGCCAAATTTTGGGAACGTTTTTTGGTCTGACATACCCGTGTGGCATATTGAATGAAAGCTCTCGCCATTTCCTATACGATTGTTTCCTTTTTCACTTGTTTGATTATTTTATAAAAAAAAATCACCCTTGCAATGCATTTCAATATGCCACACGGGTATATGTCAGACCAAAAAACATTCCCAAAATTGGCGCAAAAAAGTTCAACGAAAACATGAAGTGAATAGTCAAATGTACGTAGAATTAAATGGGAAATCTGAAAATGTAATAAAATTCAGGTCGTCTCATTTAAGAAAATGCAGTTGACCTTCATCTGACCTTTTTTTTTTTTTTTTTTTTTAACACTTTATTGAATGAACAATATAAACAGAAAAGAGTAGGTTAGAAAGAAAGAATTAATAAGACCTTGAAGGACAACCTTGACAAGTCAGCCAAGGTCATCATAATACACCCTCTTTTTTATGAACATTCGGTCAGAATAATTTTTTTGTGACTCCAACAGTTTCGGAATACATTGGGTTGGTCACTTAAAATGGGACAGCCTGTATAAGAAAAAAAATAATGAATTCAGGTGCCATACATGCAGTGATTTTTGTTTTTGTTGTTACAACGTAAAGTCGCTGAGTCCACAATCTCAGTAAGTGTTTGTATTGCATAACGTATTCCAATAAGATCTCGCAAATCTCTGAAAGCCCCAATATAAAGAACAATAGGTAAATTTTCTCATTATGTACGTGTTGACGTCTCAAGATATTATTTGTACCTTATCGATCTGAAACTGTCTGTTGTTCAACTTGCGTATACCTCTTGACAGAAAGTAATAATTCCCCCTTTTTTTGAAAATTTAGAAATTAGTTAAGCGACGTGGAAAATAAAAAGACTTGAGTTTTCAAATAACTTTATCTTGTCCTGGAGCAATGTTAATTGTAATTCTGCATGCGTGTAGATGTCTCTCTTTGACATTCATGAAGGTAGAAAATGGTAAAGCAGGGGAATTTTAATTGGACAAGGGTTGTATTTGGAAACAACACGAACTTCTACTTATTTTCCATGTCTAGTTCAGGCCGAAAATGTATGGAAGGCCATGCATGTCCATTTGAGACGAACAAAGATTATTGAATGAAAAGGTGATGAGACCAAAATTAAGTAAGTATACTTATTTACCATGTCTAGTTCAGGCCAAAAATGTATGGAAGGCCATGTATGTCCATTTAAGACGAACAAAGATTATTGATTGCAAAGGTGATCAGGGCAATATTTATATTTATTGTGTAGGCGCGTAAACAGTTGATTATTTAGATTGAAAATGTCATTATTTAACTCGCATTGTGCATGATTGCAATTTAATTGTGGTTTAGTTTTGATTTTCAATTATCTTTTACAACCTTATATTTTAACGTTCTCGCTTTGAGTTGATATATTTTGTTACACGTCTCATACTCCCTGACCCTAACTTAGTGAATTTGAAAGAACCCTAATCCTTTGGTTTTGGGGGAGTCCATTCCCATGAACATTTCCCTCAACCTTCCGGCCAAACCATTCTGGGCAAAGGCACATCCACATAATGTATTCATTTTTAAATATCAAGAAGATTAAATGATATTAAAAATATTGATCTAGTAGCTTCGAGTATTAATAGAAATGTGGGGGTAAATTTGTCTGAAGCCAACGTCTATGGCACGGCACGTTGGATATACCAGTCACTGAAGTGAAGCAACGTCCAGCGAGTTTCTACTATGTGGGCGACCACGTAAGTTTGCGCCTCCGTGATGCTTACTTTTTTCGGTCCAACCCAGGCTGTGGGTGAGGTCAATGCGGGAGATAATTTTTATGTTTCAAGCGAATAGAGAGTAAAACCTCCGACCCGAATGAGCAAAAAAATTATAACTCTGTCTGATATGTTTTCACGGCTAAAATTCTGCATTCACTTTTGTAGAATTTTTATTTCAATCTCGTATATTATACATAGAAATTAAAACAGCCTTGGAACGCTGAATTTTGCACTGAACTTCCCCAAATCCCCAGCGGAGACAGTCCTTCTGTCGTAAATTATTACAATATCATGTGTGTTGGCAACATGTTATTGAAGAAGATGGCGGAGACAGTACTTGTGTCGTAAGTTATAGCAATATCATGTGTGTTGGCAACATGTTATTGAAGAAGATGGCGGAGACAGTACTTGTGTCGTAAGTTATAGCAATATCATGTGTGTTGGCAACATGTTATTGAAGAAGATGGCGGAGACAGTACTTGTGTCGTAAGTTATAGCAATATCATGTGTGTTGGCAACATGTTATTGAAGAAGATGGCGGAGACAGTACTTGTGTCGTAAGTTATAGCAATATCATGTGTGTTGGCAACATGTTATTGAAGAAGATGGCGGAGACAGTACTTGTGTCGTAAGTTATAGCAATATCATGTGTGTTGGCAACATGTTATTGAAGAAGATGGCGGAGACAGTACTTGTGTCGTAAGTTATAGCAATATCATGTGTGTTGGCAACATGTTATTGAAGAAGATGGCGGAGACAGTACTTGTGTCGTAAGTTATAGCAATATCATGTGTGTTGGCAACATGTTATTGAAGAAGATGGCGGAGACAGTACTTGTGTCGTAAGTTATAGCAATATCATGTGTGTTGGCAACATGTTATTGAAGAAGATGGCGGAGACAGTACTTGTGTCGTAAGTTATAGCAATATCATGTGTGTTGGCAACATGTTATTGAAGAAGATGGCGGAGAGAGTACTTGTGTCGTAAGTTATAGCAATATCATGTGTGTTGGCAACATGTTATTGAAGAAGATGGCGGAGA
>CM022874.1:46439518-46455474 GCA_012654025.1 Pachypsylla venusta
GAATGTTCCGAATGTGGACCCCTGAATGTTTTTTTTTATATATATATTTAATGAAGTGTTATCAAGAATACATTTGAAATAAGTTCCCACTTTCTTATTGCTCAAATAATTCACCACTCCATTGAAGAACATGGGGGTCCAATTTAGGGAACTTAGGGGTCCAGATTAGGAGTCAAATAGGGGTCCACTTTTTAAATAATGTCCCACATTTTATTGCTCAAATAATTTACCACTCAATTGAAGAACATGGGGGTCCAATTTAGGAAACTTAGGGGTCCAGATTAGGAGTCAAATGGGGGTCCACTTTTAGACAACTATTTGTAAAACCTCAATTTTGAGAAATTTAACAAAAACAAATATATTCATTTGCATTATTTTTTTGCATATTTGTTTATACCAAACAATTTAAAACATTATAATTCTTTGCTTTTTCATGAGATATAAAGTATTTGTGTTTTCTTTCCAAGATTTATTAGGAGAATTCAAAATGGGGGTCCACTTTTGGTACACTTCCTCTAGTAAATGAACCAAATGTTGGAATTTCTTACAGAAGTACATCAGATTTCATTTCCTTTAAGAAATCTTTAAATAGTGAAAAAATACTAAAGTCGTAGTATTTTTTGTCAACTCAATGCTAAAAATTATACTAGGTATATTCATATCTAAAGCTAGTAAATGAACCAAACTAAGTTACCTATAAATGCTCGACTCTGTACAAGTGTACATAGGAGGACTTAAAAAGAATACTTCCAAGGTACCCGAGTTCATGCCAGTTGTAAAAGGCAACTAGCAGGACTCGGGTGCAGGTTTAGGGTCAGAAACGATATATCAACAACTCATGGCGAGTTGTTGCAAACTAGCTCCACGAGTGTTAGCCTATGATGATGAATGTTCGACTTGTATACAGCATTATATCAGATTTCACTTCTTTTTAGAATTCCTTAAATAATCATAAACTTTGAAAATATACGAAATTATTTATATTCCTTTTAACATTACATCCCTCCAGATGGTTGGTTGTCACCCTCCCACATACAATAATACCATTCAGCCATGTGTTTAATATTAGCATTAATAATACACAACTATTCAATATTGCAATCTTTTACGAAAATGCTGCTTTAAACTTTTTTTAAAAAATAAAATAAATTATTGAAACATTCTTTCTTGCTTCACTTTTGTAAGATTTTTTTTTCAACTTTAAAATGTTCAAAAGAAATTTTGGTTTCTTTCATGAGAAAAAAAAACAGCATTTTCTTCTTCTTCTAATAAATTTAATAATTTATTTCTTAAGTACGTATACTTACCTAGTGGAAGGGGGAAGAAAAATAGAAGTTTTAGATTCAGTCATAAAGTTGGTAATTCAATGAACGTTTTGAGTGAAGTACTCGTTATAAATGGAAAGCGTAAAAAGAAATATAATAAGCTATTTGTATGTGCTTCTTCCATGCAGAAAATGTTCAATGTATTTTATTTTTCGTCCAGAGTTTGACATTCACTGAGCGAATAGTTTTACTTACCGATTTTTTTTACGCCTGATGGTATGTTCGTTCCATGATAAGTCCTGAATATTTTGTCTTATTTTAATAAAACTTGGTATGCGCATTTATTATGCTGGTCAGTGTTTGATACCAATTGGATAAGGGAATTAAGATTTATAACAAAATAAATAATGCTAACAAAAACGTCAACTACAAAAATTTTAGGTTGTACTTAATAAATCGTCTCCTGCAAATCGCTCCATATAGTCTGGTGGAGTTCCGCAACTAACAAAGAAGGAAGTTCTTTTTCAGGTACCTACTAATAACAAAGTCAATTTTCTTTACAGGTCCTTTTAATTTTGAAGTTCGTTTGTTCTAATTTTGTAATATCCACTTTTCTGTTTTGGTTATTTTTTTTATATTCTAATATGGGGGATTGGGTATCTAGTTCCCAAATTGAAATGGAAGTGTACAAAAAGTGGACCCCCATTTTGAATTATCCTAATAAATCTTGGAAAGAAAGCGCAAATACTTTATTTTTCATGAAAAAGCAAAGAATTATAATGCTTTAGTATAAACAAATATGCAAAAAAAGAAATGCAAATGAATATATTTATGTTTTTGTTCAATTTCTCAAAATTAAG
The DNA here is from genome assembly GCA_012654025.1 of Pachypsylla venusta. Classification (NCBI taxonomy): domain Eukaryota; kingdom Metazoa; phylum Arthropoda; class Insecta; order Hemiptera; family Aphalaridae; genus Pachypsylla; species Pachypsylla venusta. The sequence continues at coordinate 46,441,644 of CM022874.1, forward strand.
AAATAGTTGTCTAAAAGTGGACCCCCCATTTGACTCCTAATCTGGACCCCTAAGTATCCTAAATTGGACCCCCATGTTCTTCAATTGAGTTGTGAAATATTTGAGCAATAAGAAAGTGGGACCTTATTTCAAATGTATTCTTGATTACACTTCATTAAATATATAAAAAAAAAAATTCAGGGGTTCACATTTGGAACATTCAGGGGTCCGCATTCGGAACATTCACATTGGGAATTCAGGGGTCCACATTAGGAATTTTGGTGGACGGAACAATTTTTTTCACTGACATTTTAAATTAAAAAGCTTAGAGAAAATAATATCAGAAATTGAAGTAAAACAATGCACTTTAACACGTATATATTCTACTTATAAACACTTACCAGAGAAAATCCGAATATACTATCCTTGAAAACTTTTCAAAATCACAATAATCAAAATAAAAATCTAAAATCAATACTATTACAACTGAAACTGTGACCGAGTCAGAGATGAGATTTCCAACAATAAACAAATCATTTCCCCTCCCGCTCCTTCTCTCAAGTTACGTTATGTGAGAAATAGGCTAGGGGTCCACTTTAGGGGGAGGGGTCCACTTTTGGTAATTCTAATTGACAGTTTATAGAACTACTGTTTAATTAATTATTTTTCTATGTACGTAGTTAGACATTGATAGCATATTAACAGACACGGAAACTAGGAAGTATATGCCCAATCTGAGGCTTTAAGGTCTATGGCACGATGAATACACCAGTTCTCGATAGATCACTGAAGTTAAGCAACGTCCAGTGAGATTGTACCATGTGGGTGTGAGTTCGCGCCCTCGTGATGCTGGCTATTTTTCCAGCCCAACCCAGGCTGGGTGAGGTTAATTTGTGTAGCTGGTTTGCAAGTTTCCAGCGAATGTAGGCTGAAACCCCCGTCTTGAATAACCAATAGATGTTAAAGAGACGTTACGCAAAATAATAATAATAAAAAAAAAAAAGGTGGCCATTTTAACTGAGAGGTATCCATTTCATGTGGCGTAGGCTACGTTTTATCTAACAGAAAATACTTACAATTATTATTCGTATTTATATAGGTCCCAATCAAAATTGGGCCAAAATCAGCTTTTATTCATTTTAACTGGGTTAAAATGAAACATAAATAATGTCCATACCAATTTTCATCAATCGAAGTTCGAGTGATGATAGGTCGATACCGAACAAGTGGCTCGAGAGAATCGTGTATCAAGGAGTCCTTTGGTTCGATGAATAAACGCGAAATTGTTTTAGTTGGTACTCAAAAAGTTTTAATATTTCCGAAAAAAGAAGATTACAAATAACATGTGTTCGTCATCTTCCTAAAAATATACAATAGGTACTCACATACGTATGATTCTATGTGTAATTAATTGAAATCAACAATTATACAAAAATGTTATGTGGAGGGAGCAAATACGATATTATTCGAATTGTTTTCATTAGACTTAATATTTTAAGACTCTAGGTAATAGATATTCTAGATATAGTTAGATAGTTTAGCCGAATTTTATTTGTTTGAATAAAGGTGAAGAAAAAAATATTCCAATTCAATTCGAATTTTATTTCGTGAATAATCGGGAAGAAAAATTGTGAAGATGAATAATTGTGACCCAATTTTTTCTTGATTCACAAATCCGCCATTTATTTCTTCCCTTTTATACCAATTCTGACTGGATTCATGTTTTTCGTTTTGAAGATTGTTACCTCCGTTCACTTTTGTAGAGTCTAACCTCATTTCCGTCACATTGATGTTTTGAGGATTCTGGAACCGGGGAGGAATGTCTGGCCTATTTTTGTTACCAATTTTAACCCAATTAGAGAGGTTAGGAAACGTTATTACTGTATTTCGTGTGTACAAACCCAAAATGGATCCATGGCGGTCAATAAAAAAGGTTGTTGTTTTTTTTTAAAAAAAAAAAATATTTGAGAAGAGTTGCCAGACACTCCTCCCCTATTCCAGACCCGTCTTTTGAGGTGAAAACGCTCGAAGCCACCTTTAGTGGTCAAATTGATGAATAAAAACATCGATAATCAGCTGTTTTTGATTTTTATTTATTACTGAATACAATGGAAGGAAAGTGACCAATCGTGAGGAGGAATAAAATTTTGTTCAACAAATATAATTCGGCTTTTATCATCAATAGTTCGAGCGATCGAAACGTTTAATAAATGTTTGTTGAGTTTCGAAATACATTTTGATTATTCTCGCCTGATGTCAGTCATTCTTTAATACCTTTCCTTTAAATTAACTCGTTCACATCCTTTACAAGGTTAAGTGTGTATATTCTATGAATATTTTCATTTCTCAAGATATTATTAAAATGCTGTTTCTTCATAACGGTAACGGTACCCGAATGATAAAAAAAGGAAAAGCTTAGGCTCGTATTAATTTTTTTTTTTTGCTGAAGAAGTGGAAAAGATGAAAAATAAATTGCAATATAGTTAACTTTTTATAGCTTATTCCCATAAGAAATTTTAAAATATATAACAATATAAAAAGGTGTAAAAGAAAAAATATTTTTGCTTAGGCGTGTGTTAGGGTTAAACGTTTTATCCATCAAGTGAAAAGATATTCAATCTTGGAAATGGTATCCGACAGCGTCTATGGCACGTTGAATACAGCAGTTCTCGATGATAATACAGGATGCGGCAATTAGTTCTCCTACATTTGAAAGAGCTGGTAAATAAAAATGAAATGAGATATGTGAAAATTTATTTTTGTATTCTGGCAGCTTGTGTATTCTAGTTTTTTTTCAGCTATGTTTTGTAAACAATCTCGTCCAAATGACGGCCTTGGCGAGTGATGAACATTTGGGGTCTTTCGCGGAAGTTTTCCATGACTCTCGCCAACATACCAGCATCAATTTGGATGATTTCTTCGTGAATTGTCTCCTTTAACTCTTGAAAGATCCCAGGGCGATGTTTAAAGACCTCAGCCTTGAGGTAACCCCACAGGAAAACTCAGAGGGACTCAAATCCGGCGAGCGAGGGGCCCACGGAATGTCATGCCGTAAGGAGATCACCTGACCGGGGAACATAGGCCGTAGCCCCATACAGCCTAAAGCTGATGATGTAGTCCTAAAGTTGTGAAACCAAGTCAAAATTGTTTTTCGATCAGGAACTGGATCTGTGGAGTGCAAACCATACCTTGTGCGGAACGCCTTCTGAGTGGCCATAATGGATTTACTTTTTTTTTTAAATCAACTTGACAACGAAAGCACGATGCTCGCGCAACCAAACCATTGCAACACCTAAAAACTAGATGTCATTTAGTGTTGAATACCAAAAACCTCATGCTCCTTCCACTATTACTTCCCCTCCCACGATTTCTTGAAAAGTGGGAGAACTAATTGCCACACACCGTAGAAGTTAAGTAACGTTAAGAGAGGTTTTACTTGGTGGGTACCTTGTAAGTTTGAGCCTTCGTGATGCTGACTCGGTGAGATCAATGTTGGTTGCTGGTTTGTGGGATAATGAAAATTTTGAAAACATCGAAATCAGCTGGCTTGAATCTTGAGGATAAATTAGATAACATTACTTACAAGGAAAGATTAAACCCGGAAACGCTTTCAGCAATATGGCAGTTTGTCAGTTCTATCGGCAATGGAAAAGCGTCAATATTAGGCACTTCCTTGAAATTTAAATTATACCAGAAATTGGGATCAACTAGATAATCTTCTCTATATTATGGTTGTCTCAGGGACTTTTCTGTGTAAAAGTCTAATTAATTGTTGCATTCGATGATGGTAATACGTCCTCTGCCGCGTATTGTAAAGTAGGTCAGGCCATATTGCCTCTTTTCCTGCCTCTTATTTCCTCTTATATCCCAACTCGCGAAATTCAAACTGAAATCACCTCTTTGAATTCTAGTGGGAAAATTGGGATGCCAAAATTGGTCATTTGAAAGCGGCTAAATTGTCAAAATTTAAACTTTTAATATAGTCCTTTAAAACTTTCAAAATGCACATAGGCAAGTATTTGTGTGTCTAAAATCAATATCCATAATATTTCACAATTCCTTCATACGTGAAAATGTGTTGAAGCTGTTTCATGCACTTTGTACAAATAATATTTTTCAAAAGCCTCCTGCTGCAAAAATTGAAGAATTAACAGAGAAAATAAAAGTGTTGAGTTGAACATAGTTATCGAGACCTGAGCTTTTTTTACAACGCTCCTGAGTGCTGTAGCTTAACATTTCCCTCCGTATATCTGTAATAAATATTTTCTAGTTCCTTTCTCTTTTTAAATAATAAAGTTCTTCTAACATGTGCTTTTAGCCTATCCTCCATTTTGTGCAATTCTCAAAGAAAGACCTCAAAACATAATGGATCCTTCCATTTATTGAAGAAGATATCAAGAAATTCCCTTACTATTTTATCTGGGATTGCAGATACGATAGTTTTGCTATTTCATGAGAATCTTATAAGATTCTGGATGGAATTCATTGAGTTTAGGGAAAAAGAAGCACACATCTCATTTATCTGGGATTGCAGATACGATAGTATTGCTATTTCATGCGCATCTCATAAGATTCTGGATGGAATTCATTGAATTTAGGGAAGAAGAAGCACACAACATCTCATTTATCTGAGATCGCAGATACGGTAGTTTTGTTATTTCATGAGCATCTCATAAGATTCTGGATGGAATTCATTGAATTTAGGGAAAAAGAAACACACATCTCATTTATCTGGGATTGCAGATACGATAGTTTTGCTATTTCATGCACATCTCATAAGATTCTGGATGGAATTCATTGAATTTAGGGAAGAAGAAGCACACAACATCTCATTTATCTGAGATCGCAGATACGGTAGTTTTGTTATTTCATGAGCATCTCATAAGATTCTGAATGGAATTCATTGAATTTAGGGAAAAAGAAACACACATCTCATTTATCTGGGATTGCAGATACGATAGTTTTGCTATTTCATGCGCATCTCATAAGATTCTGGATGGAATTCATTGAATTTAGGGAATAAGAAGCACACAACATCTCATTTATCTTGGATCGCAGATACGGTAGTTTTGTTATTTCATGAGCATCTCATAAGATTCTGGATGGAATTCATTGAATTTAGGAAAAAGAAACACACATCTCATTTATCTGGGATTGCAGATACGATAGTTTTGCTACTTCGTGAGCATCTCATAAGATTCTGAATGGAATTCATTGAATTTAGGGATTCTGGATGGGAATCATTGAATTTAGGTAAAAAGAAGCACACATCTCATGTCTTTAAAGCTTCTAAATGTGTTTTTACCAATTCGTGCCGCAGACTAATATTGGAAGAACACCAGAAACGAGACGAATTCTAATCCCGGGACAATTTTCAATATCTGGGACAGCGACAATTTTCAATATCCTTAGCAATTCAAATTTTATTTAATAAATTGATTGCCTTACTCCTGATATGAAGATACTCTCCATATATTAGCTAAGATTCCCCCAAGACGTATGAAAGATCAAAGTACATCGTTTGACATGTTGATGTGTGCTTATAATTTACTACCTCCCACCGCAAAACACTTTCCTCTATTCTAGCTGTTCATGTTTTGTTTTTGATTAATGACATTATGTCATACTGGATTATAATTTTATACATCAAGATAATGACATTCAGGGTAAATTAGGACAAATGGAGTAAGTGAATGTAACAATCAGAGCAAAAGATAATGACATTTAGGGTGAATTAGGACAAATGGAGTAAGTAAATATAACAATCGGACCAAAAGATAATGACATTCAGGGTAAATTAGGACAAATGGAGTAAGTGAATATAACAATCAGACCAAAAGATAATGACATTCAGGGTGAATTAGGACAAATGGAGTAAGTGAATATAACAATCAGATCAAAAGATAATGCCATTCAGGGTGAATTAGGACAAATGGAGTAAGTGAATATAACAATCAGACCAAAAGATAATGACATTCAGGGTGAATTAGGACAAATGGAGTAAGTGAATATAGCAGATCAAAAGATGACATTCAGGATGAATTAGGACAAGTAAGTAAGGAATACAACGATCAGATTCCAGTTTTAAAAAAAATTTGTACTTCTACCAGAAAATAAAGTTTTGAAAGAGCCATGAAATGCAGATGTTTACATATATTTTTTGACACCTGTGTTGTCTCCGCGGAACCTATTTGGGCCCTTCGAAAGCGAGTGTTTTTTCTGAATATTCAAATATATTTCTGTGAACTAAAAAAACAAAACCAATGCCTCAAACTACCTACAGTAAAAAATATAAAAAGTCATGTACGATTAAAAAGTCCCAGCGTTCATCAACCAAACTTTTCTTGTTCTATAAATATGGCAGAGTTTGAATTAATTTTAAAATATAAAAAATAAAAATAAAAGTACCTAATTGTAAATGGTAGTGCAAACGTCAAGTCCATTGGGAAAGGTGATGGACAATAGACAACTGCTAAAATGGTATTTCTTTTCACAAAATGAGCTTGTATGACATGAAGTATTGTGTGTAGATATGCTACTCCTATTTTGACGAATTTAGTATAATAGGTGCCAGCGTCTATTGCACGTTGAATACACCAGTTCCCCTTCGGTCACTGAAGTTGAGCAACGTCCAGCGAGGTTGTACCATGTGAGTGTCCACATAGGTTCGCGGTCTCGTGATGTTGGCAAGTTTTCCGGCCCAACCCAGTCTGGGTGATGTTAATGTGGGTAGGTGGTTTGGAGGTTTCCAGCGAAAGGAGGGTAAAACCCTCGTCTTACCAATATGTGTTAAAGAGACCTTAACCCAAATTAAGAAAAAAACAAAATAAAGTTATAATAGTTGTCCTAGGAAACAAACCATTCTAGATGGGGACAAAATGTTGTTGCTTTCATTATTGCTAAACCCATGTCTAAATTTGGATAATTTTTCTCGAGACAGAGTTTATGGGCAGAGCATTATCAGATGTACCACGTACATTTTACTTCAATTGTAAAATATTTATTCTATAACTTCATAAGATATATATATTTTGCAGACAGTTTTGGGACGCGCAGAGAACAGCTCATCGTGAATTCATATGGTACAGACTTCTTTCCAATTTTTTCCTGGCAAATCAATGCATAACACCATTGTATGTTTTTTTTCTCCAATTTGTTTTCATATTTAAGAGTTAAACTTGGCAATTAATAGTTTCTAATTAATGGACTGTGATGACGAGGCGCAATACTAATTAATCTATGCGGGGAACATTTATCTTACCCTTCATTAGGAAACACTTTTGACAGCCAAGGAACTTTCTAAGAGGAGGAAATATTTTCAATAAAATGCCCTTTAATTATACAGAGTGTTCGAAAAGTCCCGCAACGGTTTTTTTTTTAGTTTTAACGGCTGAAGATAGAGACTTGAAATTTTATATGTAGTTTTAACACAAATTAATCTATTTTTTGGCGTAATTAAAATTTCTACAGGGTGTCTGAAAAGTGGGTAAACAAACACCAACTTTCTGTTTTTAAATTGAACCCCTATTTTTTTATTTCATATTCAAATTTTACGTTTTTAGAATATGAAATAAAAAATAGGGTTTTAATTTAAAAATCGAAAGTTTGTGTCTGTTTATACACTTTTGAGACACCCTGTTGAAATTTTAATTATGCCAAAAAGTAGAATAATTTGTGTTAAAACTACATATAAAATTTCAAGTCTCTATCTTTAGCCGTTAAAAATAAAAAAAAAATCGTTGCGGGACTTATCGAACACTCTATAGCTCGCCAGCGTCACTTGCTTGTTGAATACAACAGTTGTCGTAGGATCATTGAAGTTAAGCAACGTCCAACGAGGTTTACTTGGTGGGTGATGACGCAGGTCAGCGCCCTCGTGATGCTGTGTATTCCCGGCGCAACTCAGTCTAATGGAGGGTAAAACCCCCGTATTGAGTTATCTTGGATGTTAAAGACCTTGTTGTCATCACAGTCGATTAATCATAAGCTATTAATTGCCAAGTAGCCAACGATCATACCACGTTGAATACACCAGTACCCGTCAGATCACAGAAGTTAAGCAACGTCGGGCCTGGTCAGCACTTGCATTAGTAACCACCTGAGAACACCACGTATCGTTGGCTCTTTTTTCCGGCTCAACCCAGGCTGGGTGAAGTCAATGTGGTTAGCTGGTTTGCAAGTTTCCAGCGAATGGAGCGTAAAACCCCCGATTTTAATGACCAATAGATGTTAAAGAGAAATTAAAAAAAATACAAAAAAAATTGCCAAGTTTAACTCTTATTAAAAAAATAACAAAAATAAGATAGCTATTTTTTATGAGGAATCAATGAGTTGGTATGTAGGTATCTAAATACTATACAACCGCATTTGTAACAGACTGACTCACACACTCATGATCAAAATGGGCTAAAGGGTGCTGGCTAGCGAAAAATTGACGCGAATCGAGGGGTCGATTCGCGATCCCCTCAGAACCATGTGGTTATCAGAAATAAAAATAAATATTTATATAGAAGAATCGTAAGATAATAAATAAATTATATAATTAGACAATATCGATTCGGATTAATTAAAGTTGGCAAGCTTTCGATAGTACTCAGACTATCATCGTCAGGCCGATGTTGACTCTACGATGTNACTATCGAAAGCTTGCCAACTTTAATTAATCCGAATCGATATTGTCTAATTATTTAAGAAATAAAAATGTCAAACAGTTTACGAGTGACACCCAAATTTCCAATTTAGCGACCAATATGATTCATGAAAAAAAAACTAGTTTCGAATCATTCGATTCATCATCAGTTTAGTTAGTCGAATCGAAGGCTAGAGAGAACTTTTTATTTTTCAAAAAAATATTAACATGTTGTTTCATATTGACCAAATGTAATTACATTTGAAATCAAAACAGTTTATTGTTTGTTCTGTGATTTTAATATTTCTCTTCTGTAATTTTTTACAAAAAAAATGTAGTGTGAAAGTTCTTTTATAAAACTTTCAAAGGAACAATAAATTTTATATTAATCAGACCTTCAAGTAAAAATTTATATTAAAAAACATTAAAGTAAAATTATAATATACAAATGCATCCCTTGTGCCCTCTATAAATGCATCACGTGACAAAAAATAACTAGAAAATAATTACATGCATAATGAATGCTTCCCTTTACAATGACGGCTTCTTTGTTTTTCGCCGCCATTGAATATAATTATTTAATTAACAATGTACGCCTGTGCGTCATAATAGAGACTTAATAAGTGTCTCAATTAAAAGAGAAATATCGCTTCATGGTACAACGCAATGAAATGGATATACATTTTTTTTTTAAATATGCAAACATTATTATCATTTATACAATAACAGAGGGCTACGCCCGCATCGCCTCTCGCCATAGAGGCATGTCGGTTCTGCATAGACTGTGTTGCCTGCGCTATTAAAAAAATATTTTACTTGTCAAAAATCCATTAAGAAGAGGGATTTGTAACCGGGGCATGTGTTGATGCAATCCAAAAATTTAAATAATTTTAACCCAGTTAGAGAGATTAGGAAATGTTTGTACGGCCATGCCTCTATTGCGTATGTACAGCCGTCCAACATGGACCCATGAGGGCCTATAAAAAGCGAGTTTTAGCATTTTTTAAATTATTTTTTGAAAAAGTTTTTTCAACACATCTCCCCGGTGTAGGACAATTGAGAACAGTTCATATTGTGATGTATAGGTTTTGTTTGAAAACATAGCCAATTATCGAAAAAAATACTTTTTGACACTAATAAATTAACTAGGTGTGTCCGTGGACAAAAACTGGCGGAGCCATCCGTTTCACCTCAAATTTTCGCGCACCACATTAGCATATTGCTCCATTATTCCGTTAAAACAAAAAATTTTGAGAATACCGCACCTTTCTTGATTGCATCATGCCGTTGAGTAGTAGGTCCTATTTAAAGCGCAAAATAATAGTCCGAAAAATCGGAAACGGTTCAAGACATCGTTCCGAAAATAGATATATGCTCCCTTGGGTATATGCAGAGTATGAAGAAAAAAATTTGGTAAAAGTCGGTTGAGTAGTTTCGGAGGAGTAAAGTTAAAAATGTTTGCAGTTTGTAGGGAGTATAAGGCTACGCTTCGCTCCGCCCAATAAATATTCGATATCTCTCACTGTTTTGGCTAAACAATTAGTATATCCTAAATTTTATTTTGTCCGATCCCGGATTCGAACTTGTAACTCTGGAATGGTTTGTCAATATTTAGTAAATTATGTCCTAAATTAAGTATTGAGAAGCCACCTTAAACTTATTCGCTATGAGTTGATATGTTGTCGCGACGAAATTTAAGATATCGGACCATGACTCTCTAAATTTGGTAAAAAATCGGAAAATCGGCCGAAAAATCGGAAACGGTTCAAGATATCGTTTTGAAAATTGATATATGCACCCTTGGGTATATGCAGAATATGAAGAAAAAAATTTGGTAAAAATCGGTTGAGTACTATCGGAGGAGTAGGGTAACAAAAGTTTGCAGTTTGTAGGGAGTATAAGGCTACACTTCGCTCTGCCCAATAAATAATTATGGCTGACAAAATTTTTAAGACTGTGCCAAAAAGGACGAGACTATTTCGTAAGAAATGGCTTAAGAACAAGAAGCCTTACAAACATTTCTTGTATATTTGGGAATTCTTGTATATATCAGAGCAGTCCTCCAAGTCTAGTGGGTATCACACCTGGCATTGCACGTGGCGGACACGGTTTTAAATTTCGACGGGGTGGACTATTTTTCGACTTAGATTGAGTAGTTACTCTACTCGTAATGTGATTAGCGACCTGTAGCGGGTATTATCAGAGTAAAAGATTTTTTTTTTTTTAATTTGGTTTAACGTCTCTTTAACATCTATTCATTCGAGACGGAAACTTGCAAACCAGATACCCACATTGCCTCACCCAGCCTGGGTTGGGCGGGAAAAATAGCCATTAAAATAGGCGGGAAAAATAGCCGCAAACCCACGTGAACACCCATACGGTACAACCTCGTTGCTTAACTTCAGTGATCGAACGGGAATTGGTGTATTCAACGTGCCATAGACGCTGGTTAGAGTAAAAGAATTGGTTTGGTAGATAATTGAAGAGAATATTAGAACATGAATCTCTTTGTAATTCCGTGACACTCGCGAATATTGTGAAGAGCCCCTTGGGCCTTACCACAAAGAAACTTTACATTTACATACATAAATTATGTTTGCTATATCATACTACTGAAAAACAAGACACTTGAATAAACTAATTCAAAAACTGAATCTCAACATAAAATTGAAAAATTATTCATTAAAAATATAAACAAAGTTGGGTTGATGCTTCTTTTTTATAATAATTAAATTAACGATTGAATATAAAATCAAAGAAAAATATTCTTTGAATTTGACGAAATCGGTGAAGTGGTTCAATGATGGGTACGCATCAAACTTCTGAGCTTTATTTAAGTTCATGACAAATCATAAATTAACGACATCATCAAAGCGAGTGTTTCTCTTCCTTTGTTTTAGTTGTGATTTTGAATTAACAAAACATAAAAACAAAATAATATCAAACAAATGTAAAAAAAAAGAAAACACTTCCCAATGTTGAAATCAACATATCGGATTACCAAATTTGAGACTGTCAACTGTCAAAATACTTTTGTAGCTCATGAAGCAATGCGTCCTGCTACGGTGCCGTGCATTGAAAACTAACTCCGCCAATTATTATTATATTTCTGTGTTATGCAGGACCTACATACGAGATGTTCCTGCACATTATAAAGTTAATTACATTAAAAGTACATATTTTTTTAAAAAAATACATATGAAGTACATATAGGGAAAAAGGAATTACAAGGAAAATACATGAAAAATATTACGCAGAAAATGGAGACGTTGGAAATACATAAGAATTAACCTGGAATTAAAAAAAAAAAAAAAAAAAAAAAATTATACAGGGTGTTTGGCTATAAATGGGACCCCTGAATATGGTGGGTAGCTGAGATCAAATGGAACATTTTTTACGAAATTCGTTAGTGAGCCAGACGAAGCATAGCCGAGTTACAGGGTGGAGAAAGTCATTTTTGGACAACTTTCAACGTCGCTTAGTGGGTTCTGTGTGACCGAACAAAAAAAAGGTGGACACTAAATCCTAGTTATTGATGGCGGTGATTTCAAATATGCTATCAAAATTTTAAAAAACAAAAGCAAAATGGGAGAAAACTTGAAAAGTGATAAAAATTTTTTGTCTGTTCTCAAATGTGATTTGACTTATAAAAACATTTTGTGTAAAAAAAAAAATTGAAAAAGCGAACAAAAAATTCAATTCCCATGTTAAGAGGGAACCACGAAAATGGTCTGATTACGATAAAATTTTAGAAATAAGCTCCAATTAATGTCCTGGACACAAATGTCATATTAGAATTTCGAAAAAAGAGCTTGAATCAAAATGGCAGCCTTCCAAATTCCAAAAAATGTTCGATTCAATACATTTCTCTTTCATTTTTCCCGGTTTGAAAACACATTTAAATTGATTATTTTCCTAAGCGACGTATTTAATAGAACCCACTAAGCGACGTTGAAAGTTGTCCAAAAATGACCTTCTCCACCCTGTAACTCGGTTATGCTTCGTCTGGCTCACTAACGAATTTCGTAAAAAAAATTCCATTTGATCTCAGCTACCAACCATATTCAGGGGTCCCATTTATAGCCAAACACCCTGTATATAAAAAAATACAATTTTGACCTTTCTCCTAGCCATATTTTAATACAATGCGAAAAATTCATGTGAAAGACTGTTCTTCGTATCTTTTGGCATATAGAAATGTTCATTTTCTGTGAGTTTTGTGTCTCATCATGCAGAAGCTTGCTCCCTGTATCTCCTACAATTCAGAAGTCTCCCTCTACTTATTTCTGGTAGGTTCTAAACAATATTTCCATTTATAAGAATTTTGTCGGAATATGAATTCACCGCGCCGCGGCAGTTCCTATAAGTTATTATGAACAAATAAAACAATAGAGACCTGAAGAAGCAAACCAGGCAGATTTATTAGCTCGATTTTGAATAGAAGTTCTTGTGACAGGCGGTATCTTTGATAAACATTTTATTTTGTGTTGGTTGAGGTTTTTTTTTTCAATAATATTTTCTTTGAATTTTGTCCTGCCATCCAAAATTTCATTTGAATTGAAATAGTTTAAATTGAACAATGAAATTCTATATGAAATTTAACATTTTTTCTTTTACTATAAGAGAACGACTCGTGGATTAGGGGATAAGTTGGCTTGATTACTTTTCCAATCGAAATCTTAAACAACTTCAAATTCTCCGTCTAGAAGTTTGGGACAAGGTTATTAAGACGAACAAAATGGCCCGTTGTGAAATAGTTATTAAAGAAATATATTTGTTTTGTGGGATGAGTGATCGAAGTATTAGTCGCTTATTATTCTCTAGTGTTGTAACAGTTGGAATCATTCCAACAGGCAGGCCCGACGAGAGGGGAGGGAAAATTGGGGGGGGGTCCCCCAGGCCCGGTATTTCCTAAGAGGCCCCGTCAGAAAATTATCATAATGAATTTTTCATATTTTTTTTACTGAATAATGAATAAATCAACTTAAAACTTTTGAAAATTTTTCAAACACACTAAAACACAGGCTATTGCAGGACACTGATTTTAAAATATAGTGCGACCTTTCAGCTTGTACAGCAATCATAAATATTGGTATATTTCGTAAACTTTAACATCTGATAATCGAATTATTTGTTGCCAAGAAGAAGCGTACACGCCTTTTCACATCAACTAAGTGAATTGCCTACTTTTACTTTTATTACTGCCCATACGGTGATTTTAGA
>CM022874.1:46470784-46484256 GCA_012654025.1 Pachypsylla venusta
ATATGCGCGTGTACAATGATGTGTAATATGCGCGTGTACAATGATGTGTAATATGCGCTTGTACAATGATGTGTAATATACGCGTGTACAATGATGTGTAATATGCGCATGTACAGTGATGCTGTGTAATATGCGCGTGTACAATGATGTGTAATATGCACGTGTAGAATTATGTGTAAAATCCACGTGTGCATTCCAGATTGTTTTCTTCTATAGCCAGAGTAAGGTTTAGATTATAAAGTTAGATTTAACAATAATAATAATTATTTAGGATAGTAGGGGTAGTTGTCCCCTGTGGATGGGTGGACTTTAAAACATTGCTTCCAAGACAGTCAAGTCGGTGCCAGTCGTAAAAGTCGACGAAGGACAGGGTCGGAAACTTTGTGATTTCCATTACCCATGCAGAAAGCAAGGAGAAGCTACTGCATTATATCCTTCCTATGTCCCCAGTGGATAGGGGGACTTAAAAAGAATATCTCCAAGGCACCCAAGTCCATGCCAGTCTTAAAAGGTGACTAATGACAGGGTCGGAAACGATATCCTTTCTATTACCCATGCAGAAAGCAAGGAGGAGCTACTGCATTATCCGTAAGGATTCTCAAGTATCAACAAAATTCATGGCGAGTTGTTGCAAACCAGTCCCACGGCTGTACACCTATGATGATGAATAATTGTTGATGGAGCTTTGCAATAGAGGAAAAATCTCTGAAATGCAAAATGCATTACAAAAGTAGAATGCTCGGGGGAGAAGAAATTTTTAGCACGAACGAGTGTTCCGCACTTCGAGCATATACAACAAATGCTAAAATAAACTCATCATGTAATTTTCATTCAACTGTTGATGATTTGCAAAATATTAAGCAGACAGACGTTTTAAGAAGATTCCTTTTTTTTTTTTAATTTGGCTTAACGTCTCTTTAACATCTATTGGTCATTCAAGACGAGGGTTTTACCCTCCATTCGCTGGAAACTTGCAAACCAGCTACCCACATTGACCACATCCAGCCTGGGTTGGGCCGGAAAAAGAGCCAACGATACGTGGTGTTCCCAAGTGGTCACCCATCCAAGTACTGATCACGCCCGACGTTGCTTAACTTCAGTGATCTGAGGGGAACTGGTGCGTTCAACTTAGTATGATCGTTGGCTGATTTTCAAGACTTTGCACAAATATTATCAAAATAATTCAATAATGTTCTATTAAATACGAGTATTTCAATAATCATTGGGGATTCATAGTGAACTAGTGGCCATTCTACTAAAAAGAATTAAACATAACAAACAAAATCCTGTGTGTGAGTAGATTAAAAGAATATATTTTAATAGAAATAACACACATGTTTTACCAATATCTCTTCAACGTCTAAGCTCATTGGAAACGACGGTGTTGTAGGGTAACATTCGCTGGAATTTTACGCTGGAAAAAAATGAATTGAAATTGCAACAAGGTGAAAATATAATGACTTTCAAAATAAAAATCTGGTGTGAACATCACACGACTTTCCTTATCTATAAAAAAGACAAAAGTATTGTAATTGGTTGAAATTTTAGATGTCGAGTTTTCAATGCCAAAAAACGTTTTGAAGTCCCCAGAGCGGAAATAATATAATTATATGTATATTACACGAACTAAGTTGTATTTTTAAATTTCTTGTATGAAATTGATATGAATAGGCACCAAATTTATAGTTCTAGCACTTTCCATTCTGGTTTTAGGCAGAACCGCCAAAAAGCGGCCTTCAACCTCTAATTAGCGGCCAACAATATATTACATTTCAACCTGAGTTGTATTTTTCAATTTCTTGTAAGAAATTGATATGAATAGGCACCAATAAAGTTCTAGCTATTACCGTTCTCATTTTAGGTAGGATATGCGAAAACCGCTAAAAAGCGGCATAAAATCGGCATTGGTATATTCGATTTCCACCAATAGCTTATTTTGCCGTTCATGGCATAAAACTGAAATACATACTCACCAAATTTCAACTCTAGCACTTGTCGTTCTTGAGATATCTGGTTCACAGACAGACAGACGGACGGACAGGCACACACACATACACGGACCAATGGCTGAAACTCGAGATTTGGGCTCTGGGGACCCCAAAATGTGTTTTGGCATTGAAAACTCGACATCGAAAATTTCAGCCCATTACAATACTTTCCTTCTTATAGAATAAGGAAAGTAAAAATCCATAAAATTGTCACTATTTTACCAATACACTATATTTTCAATATAGGACCGACCCTGTATGGCTTGTTTCCTAGGGGATGCAACATTATAAATCAAACCATGTGTGTGTCTATTATTGATGAGTGAGTAAGGACCCAAGTTAGTTGACATTGAGTAATTGCTGAGCAATATCTTCATGGAGACTATCCCTTCGTTTCAAATGTCTTGAAAGACTAATGGGGTCAAATCAAATGATAGCTCATTGACACTATTAGGATTAAAAAGGTAACCTTTGAATAGAAGTAAAGATATCCCGCTGGGAAATTAAGATGGATGGCACACCCTTGTAGTAGGTGGCATATTAGATATTAATGGGAATAACATTGGTTTTACTTTCCTTTACCTATGGTAAGTCAGCTGTCAAAGGTGTACTTACTCACCATGTCTGGTGATCGTATTTTACTACTCCTGTCTGTTACCATTTGACTTGAAGTATTCTGTATTATGCACAGTCGGGACTGGGCCAGGTCAAGTTCCAAGCAAAGACTGACTTCTGCAGTGGTGCAGTGTTTATCTTTGCTCGTTTAGTTTTCCGTTTGAGTAAAGTGTATGTCAATTTTAACATTTTTTTTCTGCTTAACGTCTCTTTAACATCTATTGGTCATTTGAGACCGGGGGTTTACCCTCGATTCGCTGACCTCACCCCGACTGGTTTTGGCCGAAAGAATAGACAGCACGAGGGTGCGAACCTACGTGGACACCCACATGGTACAACCTCGCTGGATGTTACTTAACTTCCGTGATCCAACGGGAACTGGTGTATTCAACGTGCCATAGACGCTGGCTAATTTTAACATTAATATTGGTTAAATAAGATTAGAAAAGGGCAGTGTTCTTAATCTGACTTGATTTAACAGTGGCTGTTCTTTTGGGAAATGAATGAAAAAAGGGCAATGATATACGTTGAATACACTTGTTCCCGTATGATCACTGAAGTTAAGAAATATCAAGCGAGGTTTTACTTGGTGGGAGACCACGTAGTCTCGAACCTTTATCAAGGTTATTCCCGGGCCAACCCCGCCTGGGTTAGCGAATAGAAGGTACAACCACTATTCTAAATGACCTTAGATGTTAAAGAGACATTAAGCGGGAAAATAGTTTTTTCAAATATTAGTAATATAGAAGTCACCTGGGCTTAGATCCCAAATCAAATAAAATTCAATAAATAAGATTAGACTTTAAGTGAAGTTTTTTTTTAAATTTGGTTTTACGTCTCTTTAACTTCTATTGGTCATTCAAGACGGGGGTTTTACCCTCCATTCGCTGGAACAGGTACCCACATTCACCTCACCCATCCTGGGTTGGGCCGGAAAAATAGCCAGCATCACACTAATGCACGAACCCATGTGGACAGCCACATCGAACAACCTCGCTGGACGTTGCTTAACTTCAGTGATCTAACGGGAACTGGTGTATCCAACGTGTCATAGACGCTGGCTGAAGAAAGTTTATAGAATGGATTCTACTATTCACTTATGACTGTTGGGCAATAGTTTTCACATCACAGATCAGTGGCGTACCTAGATCATTGAGCGCCCGGGGCAAAGAATGATTTGCTGCCCCCTCCCCCCAATCCATGGTTTTACACGTTCTTTATCTGTATGATAAGAAACGTGTAAAACCATGGATGGGGAAGTTCTGTAAAAGACTATTTTTAACAATTTTCATGCTTTATTTCATTACTAGCAGGATACGCCCGCTTTGCTTTGCGCCTTAGAGGCATGGCCGTTTATAGTTTCAACCCCAAAAGTAGCCTATATACTTTCCTAAAGTTTAGTCTATCTAAGCTTGAAAGCGTAACATACAGACAGACAGATAGACAGACAGAGTTACTTTCGCATTTATAATATTAGTATGGATTAACTCACGTACATATTCGTACGTCACTAAACAATCGCTAATACTTGATCGAATAATCGAATATATAGTATGTAGATATCCGAAAGATCGATAGTTTTGAAGCTCAAATTGATTAAATCTTACTTGAGATCAACCATGAGTCAAAGTAGATTGTTAAATCCAGCAATTGTTTCAATGGAAAATGAAACTGCTGCAATGATAGATTACGGGGATATAATATGTACACTTGCAGCGCTTAAAGCGAGAAAAGTTAACATTTTTCAATTAATTTAATTTTTGATCAAAAATTGACATCCAATGTTGACGTAATATTTCTATGAATGAAAAACTTGATTTTTGAGGCGATAATAATTTTTTTTAGTATCATTTCTTTATCTTACGAAACAGCGAATATCGTTTTGCCGCCCCCAAATCATTGCGCCCAGGGCGACCGCCCCCCGGCCCCACCCTAGATACGCCACTGTCGCAGATTAATATTATATTTGGCTTCAGATTCCTACAGTCGTTTTGATTTCATCATTTCTGTGGCACTATTGATGACATGTTTTGAAACAAATCCAATTCAGGCGATTCTGTCTCTTCTTAGGGTACCTAATATACTTCTCTCCTATATTTTATTATACTTAAAGGCCCATTTACACTGCTCGAGTATTCTTCGCAAACAGAGGTGACGAACGAGCATTCGTTCGAGGCCCAGGCAGTGTAAACAGTCGCCGCGAGCCGATCATGTTCCAAGCGAATGCTCGTTCGTGCTCGAGCCTGATCTCGAGTAACTGATCGTCAGAAATGCTCGAGCAGTGTGAACGGAATGCTCGTTTCTGTTCGTGCTCGTCGAAAACTGGCGACCAACGATCACGAATGCTCGATGTTCGATGCTCCTGAATGTTCAGGCAGTTTAAATGGGCTTTAAGACATTTTTTTTTTGTAGGCTGGTTGGTAATATAAGTGAAATACAAGCCTAATGTATTCATTTATATTCAATACTTTTGATTATGTCTACTAGAAATTAATGATCGATAAGTCCGGAAATCAAGATTTGATCTTCAATTTCTTTTCGTTTAATGTAAACCTTTACTCTTGTGCTGTCATTATGAATGAACTGATCTTCTCACAATTCTTGATCCTCGTCATTTTCTATACTTTAATCTATTTCGTTGTCTCTTATCCGTGACGTTAGAAAGAATTGGCGGATTATCGTCATTGGAAAAGAAAGAGAGAGAGAAAGAAAAGAACATAATAAGAATAATGAAGCTTCATCAAGAATGACAAAGATAAAATTAAGAAGAGAGACTCAGCGTTAATCTGGTAAAAAATTAAGAGAAGCTGCTTGCTGTACACTTTGTTTATAAAAATTAAGATTAAAAAATTAAACATCCAATCTATATTTTTTTCACTACTTAACAGATATAAAGGACCGTCTGTTGGTGAATTTTAAGGAGGTCCTAGACGGTCAATCATTTTGATCAAAAACTAGAGTCAATCGATTGACTCAAGCGTGATTGACCGTGTAGGAACCTGTTTGACGCTTGAAGCGAGGCTTGATGGTGATTGATAGAAAGTTTGAATGACTCAAGCCGTTGAGGGAGGGGGTTGACCGTCTAGGGAAATTTTCGTCAAGCATTGCGTCAGTCACTAGTTGGAAACCATGGTGTCCGCTACGGATTGTGAGCTTCCCGAAAACTCTGAGCGGGAATTCATTAACCCGTAGATTGAATTATATCGGGATTGTCCGGAATTATGATGGACACCAGAGTTTGAGGAGCAATGGCGCAAGTAAATTTGAGATCTTCTAAATCCATACCAGACGCTAGGTACCTCAGCGTGACAGACAGTCTCTGGCTTGCAGGAATCGCTTGACGCATGTTTGTATCCTTTTTCTCAATGTCGGGCCGAACTATCTCCAGCAGATAATCAAAACTTTCTCCGTCCATTCTTAAAATGTTCCTGTAGTCCTCTGGTTCCGAATCCCGCAGAAAATGTAATAAATTTTCATGGGAAAAACGGTTTCTCATTTTGTACCACTCCTTGGACCACCGTCGTTTCTTTTTCTGTTGTTTTTTCCGCTTGAGGGCAACCAATGTGAGGGAGAGGAAGGCCAAATCCGTGTTCGAAACCATTGCACACGAAATGAACCACCAGCGAACGAATAGCAAATGTGCACTGGTCCCATTTCTGGTGAGAAGAAGGTTTTGATCAAAAGATTGAAGGGCTGATTGCAGTTGATTGAAGCGCCCGTCAATCGAAAATGACT
Organism: Pachypsylla venusta; assembly: GCA_012654025.1. Taxonomy (NCBI): domain Eukaryota; kingdom Metazoa; phylum Arthropoda; class Insecta; order Hemiptera; family Aphalaridae; genus Pachypsylla; species Pachypsylla venusta. Next base: position 46,477,123 of record CM022874.1, read on the forward strand.
CAAGCTTTTGATCAAAATGATTGACCGTCTAGGACCTTCTTTAGAAATGAAAGGAGAAAATCTTTGCTGATGATTCTCATCACTAGTCTCTTTTCAGTCACCGTACCGTGTGGGGCGGTTTAGAAATATGACAATATGTCTGAACAGAGCTCTTCTGCTCAAAACAAAGTGAACTTTCCTATAAGAAAATTTTAAATCATATCAACCTTCCAAACGCGTGTACTCTTTACCATACGTCGGAGTCCCTACTCATTTCTGTCGCAATTTGACTAGCCCATTCTAAATTTTATGTTCGCAATTGTATGGAAGGCATAAAGTCAAGTTTGTCAAAGATGATCTTCAATGTGCTGCCGTTTCTCATTCTTTCTTCAATTGAGCAGATCTTCTGCCTTCGAGTCTTTTTTGAAGAACTCGCCCGTTTTGACGAGATTATTTTTCGATTCCATGATTGTAATTATTGATAACACACTGGTCAGAAAATGTATGATAAAATAAAATATTACCAAAGAATTATTTGATTTTTCTGGCTATCTATTATTTCGATGTACACATTGAGGCTGCAGTCTTCTACAAGCTTCTACACCTAGGACAATAATGTTTAAAAGAAATTTACGGGTTTAATATATTTTTAAAAACGGTAGGTGCCCGCGTCTATAGCACGTTGAATACACCAGCTACCGTTAGATTACTGAAGATAAACAACGTACAGCGAGGTTCAACCATGTGGGTGTCGACGTGGGTTCGCGCCCTCGTGATGCTGGATATTTTTCCAGCCCAATCCAGGTTGGGTGAGGTCAGTGTGGGTAGCTGGTTTGCAAGTTTCCAGCGAATGGAAGGTAAAACCCCTATCTTGAATGACCAACAGAAAGTGATTATTTGAGAGATAGCCAGCTAACCTAACCTTTCACATTAAGTTTAAAGTTGTAGTAAGTGTAGTAGGAAAGCCGGTGCTATTCAGTGTTCTCCTTAAACAGGCTGGTCAAAACGACGAAATAAAAAATAATCTAAGAAGGTTGTACTTAGTTGATATACATGTTGCTTGATTCCAAAGTACGAGAAAAGTTGACAATATAAAAAAAAATCATTATTAAACTAGCCTTTTTTCCCTTTTAGTATAGTATCTATTAAGTACTCTTTTTATAGTCAAAAGAAGAAGCAAAAAAAAAAAAAAAAAAAAAANAAAAAAAAAAAAAAAAAAAAAAAAAAAAAAAAAAAAAAAAAAAAAAAATCAAAGTTAATTTCATAAAAAGCACATCTTATAAAGTTTAAAATAAAAAGAGAGCTTTCAAAACAAAGGCATCAGAAAACAGCTTTCAGCTTATTGTAATAAAAGTAGTATAAAGTTCATGGGGAACAAAAGAACTTTCAGATATTCATTGACATTTGTAAACATCCGACCAAACATACTGACTTACTGACATTGGAGTTTTCATCCAAACATTTTAATAGTAAAGTTTTGTGTTGCCCTTTGTACAGTGTCTTTATGAACATACACTGGGAGACAAAGTGAATGGGGCTTTTCATTCTCTCAATGTAAAAGATCTAATTATTTCATAATTTATTAATATGGTACCTAGTGGAGAAAAAATGTGCATTTTAGTAGATAATGCCTTATCTACTAGTAAGAAAGTATTGCTGTAATGGACTGAAAACATCGATGTCGAGTTTTCAATACCAAAATACGTTTTGAGGTCCCCAGAGACCAAATCTTGAGTTTCAGACATTGGATTGTGTGTGTATCAAGTCTATGAGCAAGATATCTCAATAAATTGAAATTTGGTATTTAAAGGTTTTTTTTTCCATTCTTATGCACAGTAAGAACAACCATAATTTCGGTTGAAAATTTGAACGCTATATAGCGCTTTTCACAAATCCTGTCTGAAAGGAGAACAATAAAAGCTAGGGATTAAAATTTGGTACCTATACATTTCACTTTTGGTAGAAATAGAATCTCCCGGAGGCGGTTTTCGGGAACCATGCCTAAAAGTACAAAGGTAAGTGCTTAAGAATTGAATGTTTCAGCGCATTATTATAGGGTCTCCTTGATTTTATAGATATGAAAATTCGTGTGATGTCCTCATCACATTTTATAAGGGTCAATTGAGGGTATGTCATCTCTCATTCATAAATTTTTTTTAAAAAAAATTATGAACATACTTTTTTCATTTATCCATATTTTTGGTTACATAATTAATTCAAGAAACAATATTGAAAACAAAATAAAGCAATATGGTACCCCACTTGAAAACTCATTTATAGATATAAATGAGTTTGTGTTAGGTGGGGTTTACCCTTTGTAGGGCAGTGGAAAAAAAATTCACCAGACCCCGCCTGACCAGTATGTCCAATGAGGAATCCCCTTGCGAGACCAGATTTTGAATCAATGAAACAACCAGTCACACAAGAAAACTCAACTCCAACCTAACCGAACTGACGAAATCGAAAGTCCCAAAGGTAAACCATTCTGTCACCACTCTATAAGGGGCCATTTTTTTTATTATTATTTCTCTTGCACCCTGTATTTGGCGATAATTCGCGATAATGCCACTTCAATATCGCTCCATTGTACACTTTGAATATATTATAAACAAACTTATAATGTGCTCACAAAACGAGATACTTTTTTCAAATAATAATGAAAAGAACGGTTAGGTAAAAAATCCCTGCCTCAATCTGCGTTTTATTTACAAAATAATCTTTTAATTTACAAAATGGAGTGTCATAAAATATGAAAATCTTTGCTGGTTTTATATGTTCCAATTAATAACGAACATAATTTTATATTAGAAGAACTCATAAAAGTTTATTAGTTAAATTTATTTATCCCTTTGTTAATTGTTTTACATAAAATTGAATGCCACTCTTCTCTTGATAATTCCTAAGAACAAAATAAAAATAAAAAACAATGATGGAAATAAAAAATTCATGCTGGAACACTTTCAAAATTCTATCTAATGTAATTCTATCTAGTGCTTTATTTTGTACCCGGGATTTCGATTGGCTTGCAGTATTAGGGATGGTTATTGTACAACAAATCATCGATTCTAACCGATTCGTGGAACGATATATCGGTTATTATTATGAATCGTAAATCTCGAAATCGCTAATTTAATAAAATGTTTACGGAGAACACTGAATGATGTATTGCGAAACGAACTGAATGCGGCCCAAAATGATATAAGAGCATGCTAGCGGATTCTATAAAGAGTTCTGCAGCTATGTTGTTCAATCAAAATAAGGAGATTGCCCAATGTTAATAAATTTCATTCAAATTGGACGTTTTACTGACCTGTGCCGTTCTTGTATAAAAAAAACGAAATATGAATAATGGGAAGAATCAGAGTGCAGTGCATTTTAAAAGCCAATGCCAACTCTCTTAATATTCCTCAGGACAAAGTGCCAAATTTAGTTGTCGTATGTTATTTTTCAATAGTTATTAGTAAATTTTAAAAGGGAATTTGAATAATGAATGTCAAATGACCAGCGCACTTAGGTTGTGGATTTGCAGAATTGAAACATTTAGGTGACAGGGCGTGCCCGGGAGCATCTTGCTATATCTTTGAGTCCCTGTGCCATGGCATGAATAATATACATATATAGGCTGTCCCAAAAGTCTTTGACCACCTAAATATCTTTTGAACAGTGTGGAGTTTATGTGGAGTTTTGAAATTTTGCATGGTATTATAACCCATGCAAAATTAATTAAACCACCTGATGGTGTTACCAATTTTTCAGGGACGGGTCCCATGTGGCCCCCAGGGGGTCCAACTTTTGTTTTTGAAATACGATTAAATACGAACCCCTATCTTGTGATACATTTTCAGACAATAGAATTAGAAGTACTTTGCAAAAACAATTACACATCTAGCTTGTTTGGTTTCAAAATAGCAGTCATTTGAAATTTCCAAGACATGACCTCCAAGAGTGTCTAAAACTAGGCGAATTATGTCTATAAAGCAGGTTCCTCAACATTGGAGTCCTATGCAATCATTTAGTATCCCATTGCAAAAAATTCGCCTAGTTTTATACACTTTTGGAAGTCATATCTTGGAAATTTCAAATCACCGCCATTTTGAAATTGCTAGACGTGTAATTTTTTTCGCAAAGTATTTATAATTCTATTGTCTTTCTGAAAATGTTTCACAAGATGGGGGTTCGTATTTAAAAAAACAAAAGTTGAACCCACTGGGGGCCACATGGGACCCGTCCCTGAAAAATTGGTCACACCATCAGGTGGTTTAATTTGGGGTATAATACCATGCAAAATTTCAAAACTTGACATAAAGCTGTTCAAAAGATATTCAAGCGGTCTCGGACTTTTGGGACACCCTGTATAATGATTTCAGAATTGTATTAGGTATTACGCTTATTATTAAATTGTTAACACGTTTTCAAATTTTGAATGAATGAATTGATAGAAAACTTAATTATTCTTCAGTGTACAAAATTTCAATTGAAAATAAGAAAAATCGAGCATACTATATATATTGATTAAAATTTGAGGCCGCAAAATGCTGTTCTTTCTGGAAAATCAAGGGCGGGTTAGATGGGGTGTTAGTATTGAATTTGTTGAGTGCAAATTGTGATCCTTCTTTCCTATGTATCGCGCGACGCTGTCACTTGGTGATACCATTCATCTAGTTTAGTTTCCTTTTAGTAAAAATATAATAAGTCACTAATGCCGGGGGTTTACTAGATTCGATTAATAGTAACAAAAATATCGATTGATCGCGACCTTAATAAATTCGATTAAAAATATTCGATTATTATTGAAAAACATCGAAATACGAGTAATCGACTATTCGATACCCATCCCATCCATTATTTACATATTGGTTCCATTGTCACTCATAATACTTTCTCTGCTATGGAATTTAAGAATAAATAATAAAAATCTTTATCGATTATTTATAAAACACTGCGGACCAAGAACTTAAATTTTCCTATATGATAGAATGAAAAACTTCCAAACAACGGACCTATTCCGAAGAGATAATTGTCTTGAGCCGTTGGGAACGTAATTCATATATGCCATCTCTGATATTAGTATGTGGGTTAAAATATCAAAGCTTAAATTCAAAGAACAAAATGCAATGCTCTCTGCTGTAGGATTTTCTTTTGAACACAAATGGACAATTCAAGAATGTAAATAATAATTATTTGAAGCACCATTACAGCATCATGACCGGCATGTTGTATGCATTTATATGGAGTCATTTTGTAAACGAGCTTTTCTCAATGTCTTCTCTCAACAAAGAAAGCAAATGAAAATTTCGTTTAAAGTTCAAAAGTTTTCTGTTTGGCTTATGCTATCAGTTCTTAATATTCAGCTTTATGAAGTCAATCGTTATTTTTTTGGGAAGCATTCTATTTTAAAATCTGGGTTAACTTCTTTGGTATAGCCTCCACTGTTGTTTCCCTGTGATCAACAGCAGCTCCTCAGTTATACTCACGGGGCTGAGTACAACTTCACATGAATTCACTCATACCTATGTGTGAGTTTATAAGTGGGGGGACAATATATTTTTTTTCTTCTAAATATTTGTATACAAATTAAGAAGGGGAGGAAACTGGACATACTCGAATCAGTTGAAATCAGAAAAACCCTGAACAATGATAAATGTCTAAACCAAAAATTTGAAATAGTTGGTAACATTGCTAATATGTGGTAGGTGCGGGAAATTTTCAAAATTTTAAAAAAATGTATACCTACTCCCTGAAATTGTGACCGTTTTTTTTTTTTTTTNCCGTTTTTTCGTATGTTCTATGTTTCGTACTTTTACCTTGAAAATGGAGCAGGGAGCTCCGAAACTAGTCGGATGAACAAGTAACTTATTGTGATATTAAAAAGTCTGTATAATATATATATTTTTTGTTCTTATTTTATGTGAACCGGACTTTGTATATAAATGGAGTCGATACGTAATATTACAAAAAATATGTTTAAAAAACCTGAAAGGCGAACAACATAATAATATGGTGTCCCCAAGCGGACTCCCACTCGCAGAATGAAAACGTTCGATATTGCTTAATTTCAGTGATTTGATAAAAACCTGTGTATTAAAAAATGTAGTAATATCATTTTTTTCCCTTAGAATGTACTTTGGGCGTGCATAGTAATGTGCAATAATTACAAATTAAGTCTCCCATATCCTGGATCAGAAAATTTCAATTTTCAAGTGATTTACCCAGCCCTCCAAATAAAGATATTAGTTGATGAATATAACTATTCCTGTAACCAAATTTTCGAGTTAAGCTGTTTAAAAAATAAGAAGGAGGGGGAAGACTTTATGGACGCACTGTATAATTCAAATATCTACCAATGTAGGTACGAATGAATTTCTACTCGTAGACTCCAGACCTTATCACCATGACATATGCATTTTTCTAATGCCTTTAAAATAATATATTTCCTCCACGAAACCATCATTTCCTCATACATTATATATCTTTTAACCACTGAACTGGAATATTTAAGTGTTTTATATAAAAGGTCTGATTTATTATTTAACAGGGATATTATAATAAATATATTTATGATAATAGTTAAATGCCAGTGCCGTACTAGAAAAAACGTATAAATAAAAGCAATGCAACACTCCTTGATTACTTAGTGCTGTAGTAATATTGAGAGAATCAAGAACTTCCTTTATGTACCTAGTAAAATCAACAGAATACAAGAGTGCAAAAATCGTGCGAGCTAATATTTTTTTTTTAAAAATACTGTTTCTCACAAAATTCGATTCGCCGGTGCCAATAGTTTAAAAAACACTACCGTTATTTATGGCGAGGATTCACTTACCTTTTCACTTCTGACTCGAGTTTCGTCTACTTCGTAGACATTAACTTAATGTTTGGTGTTGTTGTTATTGTTGAATGTCCGTTGATAACTCAGGACCCACGTGATCAATCAGCTGATTTCTCTCATACATAAAGTTTGCTAAGTGGTAAAAGTACTATACTTGATATAAATAACGGTAGTGTTTTTAAAGTTACCAATAGGATGTCTCATATAAATTTGTTAAATAATAGTGCCAATAGTTGTATAATTGCTGGTGAAAATGATGATGAAAGGGTAATAGAGGGGCGAAATCAACCTTTGGATACCGATGGACCCTCCAAAAGTTTTTTTTT
>CM022874.1:46484849-46503829 GCA_012654025.1 Pachypsylla venusta
TTTTTTTTTCTGATAACGATTAATTGTGATATCTTTTTAATGTATTCACCGAAGTTGGGGACGTTTATTTGGTAGATACCACTTCTGTCAATTGGTTTTATTATGTCTTTCTGATCAAATAAGTTGTTTTTAAAATTAGCACTCGAAAAGAGTCGAGATCGAGAGTCGACTCATGGAGTCGACTCATTTTGAGGAGTCAATCGAGTCGAGTCGATTCATGTATGTGAGTCGAAAATCCCATTCCTACTGAATAACATAAACACCGTCTAGACGTCAAGCAGGTCAGAGGTCAGGCTGAATCTGATAAAGTGATAAATCTGATTTCTGGATGAGATATTAGAAATAGATACTTCTTTTATTTTAAAATTTAAAGTGGTGCGTATATCAACAATTAACTTGGAGAGTGAGTGGTTTGTTCATGTGAAGGTAGGAAATTTTTTCCTAATCATTTGTTTAGCATCTGAGCCCTGTGAGTTATATCCATGGTATTCTGTTAGACCTATAGCGCCAATATACAGGAACCTAGCAACATTTTTTTTTTCTTCTTTAATTTGGCTTAACGTTTCTTTAACATCTATTTGTCATTCAAGACGGGGGTTTCACCCTCCATTCGCTGGAAACTTGCAAACCTACCCACATTTGACCTCACCCAGCCTGGGTTGGGCCGGAAGAAAGGCCAACGATACCTGGTGTTCCCAAGCGGTCACTCATCCAAGTACTGACCACGCCCGACGTTGCTTAACTTCAGTGATCTGACGGGAACTGGTGTATTCAACGTGGTAGATCGTTGGCGCCATAGCATTATTAATCAAAGTCAGACAAGGTATTCAAAGGTTATTGTGAAATTAACAATGAAAGAATATCCAATCTTGCATTTAAAACTAGATCTCACTTTGTTCGATCAATGAATCTGTCTCCAAGAATATCTTATCAATATTTATAAATAAAAAAATCCCTGCCTTCTGGTTACGCAAGATAAAAAGCCTTGCAGTGTTAATTCTAAAATACTAAAGAGATCAAAATATATAAAAAATATGTTTACCTACTCAAAAATAAAAGCGCAAACATTGACGATAAAATATGCCACCGAAATGAACATAAACCAATTAATTTAATATAAAGATACACTTTTCGTGATAAAATATGGAGCTGTAAATGTCAGCATGAGAAACGAAACTTCTATTTCTATATTTGTCGGTCATAAATGTCGGCCATTTAAAGAGGAAGTGTTTTAAAAGATTTTTATGAATAGAAGAAGGCTTTGCCGTAAAAAAATCTGTTACTGACAATTAAAACAGTTTTGATTTTTTTTTGTTTTCAGAGCTTGGTTGCACACAAGTTTTTCTCAGAATTTTTTGGAAACATGTAAATATCAGAATTGAATCGAATAAATATATAAATAAGACGGCGTATACGGCACGTTAAATACACCAGTTCCCGTTAGATCACTGAAGTTAAGCAACATCCGGCGAGGTTATACCATGTGAGTGTCTACGTGGGTTCGCGGTCTCGTGATGCTATTTTTCCGGAACAACATAGGCTGGGTGAGGTCAATGTGTGTAGCTGGTTTGCAAGTTTCCAGCGAATGGAGGGCAAAACCCCCGTGTTGAATGACCAATAGATATTAAAGAGACGTTAAGCCAAATTAAAAAAAAAAAAAAAAATCCCCTTAAACATTTGCGCTTTCAAGTGTTGGGGACTTGATACGAGGTTCGTTCAATAGGTACAGATCAAGAATGAAGATCTGACGAAGTAAAAAATAGATGATGGCCATGGGTTGCATTTCGGAAAGCGAAATCAATTGACTTTCGTATGGAATACATTGATAACATAAAATGGCGACGTTCGAAATTCGTACCAAGCAGTACAATAGTTTCCAATACTGAGGGAGTCCTCATTCATTTTCTCTTTTTATTCTAATTTAAAAAGACTACTAGAGTTCGTAAATATCAGTAAAATAAATTTTATTGACGTTCGTCAGATTTATTGACATTTGTGGTCGATTAAGTAGTGTATTTTGTAAGATGGGCAACAGTTGGCTCGGGGCCGTCAACGAATATTTCTTTTTAAAGGCTTTAAAATAAAAGAAGATACACGCTGATCCGGACGTAGCTCATGGTGAATCTGCTCCTCCGTATGCCAGAGTTCATAAATAAATGTTTTTTTTTGGTTAAAGCTTGGCCGTGCATCAAACAAATAAGGAACCTCGCCTGGGTCGTCTTTTGAAAGTGGCTTCCAGTGAACACGGTGATGGTGTAGAGTGACCGAGAAGTCAAAGTCCGAGGCGTATCTGTGAGGGCGTAGGCATATCACAATCCTCAATGTTTGAAATTTCCCATGAAAAATTGGGTATGTAAAAAATCGCTATTGCTGACTGCGGAGAACAAACATCATTGCAGCTCATTGTCATAGACTTACGATTTCATGAAAAAGTTGCACCTGATTATTTCTAATTTCTCACCACTAATTTCTAATTTTTCAGCTTTGTTCGACTGAGGAAACATCTATAGCAGTTGTGTTTATCAACACACAAATCTCTTCATCAAATCTTGGCGTCTCCACTTATTTCCAATTTCTCAGCTTTGTTCGACTGAGGAAACATCTATAGCAGTTGTGTTTATCAACACACAAATCTCTTCATCAAATCTTGGCGTCTCCACTAATTTCTCAGTTATGTTCGACTGAGGAAACAACTATAGCAGTTGTGTTTATCAACACACAAATCTCTTCATCAAATCTTGGCGTCTCCACTAATTTCTCAGCTATGTTCGACTGAGGAAACATCTATAGCAGTTGTGTTTATCAACACACAAATCTCTTCATCAAATCTTGGCGTCTCCACTAATTTCTAATTTCTCAGCTTTGTTCGACTGAGGAAGCATCCATAGCAGTTGTGTTTATCAACACACAAATCTCTTCACAAATCTTGGTGTCTCCACTAATTTCCTATTTCTCAGCTATGTTCGACTGAGGAAGCATCCATAGCAGTTCTGTTAATCAACACACAAATGTGTTCATCACATCTTTACCACTTTCATTTTAGATTTTATGGCTTTTGTCATAAACATCTTCTGGATCTATTAGGGTGATGATAGCATTTCTACATCAACTATCTCAGCAGAGAGATAATTAAAAAATATTCCAACGCTTAACAAGTCAAAGAAAAAATATCGTTCATAGTAAATTGAAACAGATTGATGAGGCAATTATGATGGTACCTCATTCTGCTTTAATTGAGGTACAATGAAAATAAATGGTACGGAAAACCGTACTAGACTTTCTCTTCCTTAATCATTCCATCAGACTACCACCGAATGCAGATGTNGCGCAAGGACCCTCCAAGAAGATAGCTGCAATGGGGCACATCAGTAGGGGAAGCTATATCTTCATTAACCTACTAGTAAAAGGAGGAGAACTCCCACAGCCGAAATCACCATCACAAACACGAATATTTCCAGACCCCGATGGGAAATTTACCCGGGAACTCACAAGTGAATTGCCATTGTGATCCCTAAATAATACCTTAACTGCGAGTAGGTACAGAGGTTTAAGAATCTTAAGTTTAGATTGTAAGAAGTTACTTTAGAGCGACATCCCCACTGGCAGAGTTTACCTCAGCCGATGATGTGAAATAACAAAAAAAGATCAAAACAAGCAAGTGAAATTCAAGTTATTTTATATCTTAAAACCCAGGATTGCCAAGCTCTATTCAATTACGTGCATTGCCAAGGAGGGTACAAAGTACCCGCAAACAAAATCAAGGATAAAATGATTTTTTTTCTTTTATTACAATAAGTCGCTATTACTTTATTATAAACTAAAAAAATATAAACTAAATCAATTATTATCTTATTATCTTACATAAAAATAAAATTAAATCAGAGGAATAAAATAATGTAAATGAAAATAATAAAAAAAAATTCTAGACCCTAGGAAATCTATGCTGAACAAGAACTTTGTCCTTCCTGACATCCCACACAGACAAATGTCTTTTGACAGTGTTTACACACACTTATTTCTTGCATGTGGTACATAATTAGACATTTTAGACACTTTAGACAATTTATGGTAGCTTTTAATGGTAGCTTTAGACAATCAATGTATTGGTTACATGCATTGCCAAGGGGGGGGGGGTATAAAGTACCCGCGCCCAAAGTTTGGCTTCAATATCATCCCTTGGAAGGCTTAAAACATCCATATATTTATATACTATGATGGAAAATATTGTTTGTGACAATTATTAAAGGTCTCATTAAAATAAGTATCATAAATTGATTACTATAAGCTTTTTGCTAAAACGCGGGTACTTTTTCCCCCCCCCCCCCTTGGCAATGCTAGGGTTAATTATACCTGATGAGGTGTACTCATTACCTCATCATGGCCTTTTTATAACATAATAGTATAGAGTTATAGAGTTTTTTGTCAATAACATAGTGGTCAGGTGCTACGTGATAAACAGGCGTCTTTTCGTGTTCTTAACGAACATTCAGAACACTACACTTCAATAAATTATGGCCATTAGAGCGGGGAATTCACCAACCGACCGTCCACATTGACCTTACTCACCCCGGTTTGGGACGGGAATAAGTTCCACAAGGGCCCGAACTTACTTGGTTAGTCATTAAGTTAAATCTCACGGGACGTTGATATAGTTCAGTAGTCTTACGGAAACTGGTGTATTCAACTGGCTATTGACACTGGATTTCTAAAATGGGTAATATATTTTGGTAAAATAATTTCAATAAAGTAGGACATAAAAGAGGCGGGATTAGCCAGCATCGTCTATGTCACGTTGAATACACCAGTTCCCGTTAGATCACTGAAGCGAGGTTGTTCTATGTGGGCGTCCATGTGTGTTCACGCCTTCGTGATGCTGGCTATTTTTCCCGCCCAACCCAGGCTGTGTGAGGTCAATGCGGGTGGCTGATTTGCAAGTTTCCAGCGAATGGAGGGTAAAACCTCCTTCTTGAATGAACAATAGATGTTAAAGAGACGTAAAGCCAAAAAAAAAAAAAAAAAAAAAAAAAAAAAAAAAAAAAAAAAAAAAAAAAAAAAAANTCACTTTCAGTGATAGACACGGGAAGTAAGGCGCCATATGAAAATAATAATAATAATAATAATAAAATAAATGATTTACCTCTGTTCAAATTTCGGTAAATATTTTTGATTTGGTCATGATCGTATTAACACACCTTCAGCAATCTTAATAAAATTATCAAAAAATATCGTCGAAGCAAATTAAGCTACCTTTATATTAAACATGACCGGTAGGTAACTTTGAGTACTAATAACATATTTTACTGTAGCCCACCAACCGTACAGTAATAGTCATGCTACTTAAATTCTATCTCCTGCTGAGATTTTCTATAAAAATGTACCCTTTTTAGAGTTACCTAATTTACGACTAAACTCTTGCTTGCTATAAGTAATGGGCCACAAATTTATGAGTGCCAATGTCATTATTATTCTTTTTTTATCTTATTTTGTGTTCGACTATTAAATTTTAAATTTGACATCATCTTTGGTGCCGTCATAAATTTTATGTTTTTTATTAGTTAATTTTTTAATGTGTTTCTGTTTTATTTGAATCTGTCATGGGATAAAAATCTCCGATAAACTTTCTCTAGCTTATAGGTATATTGGATGTTGTAAGAAATCTGTTAATTATAAGATTTTGTTACTTTATAGGTACACTAAGAAAAATACTAGTTATATTAAGCTTTTGTATTTATAGTAAATCAGATGGTCTTTAAAATTCTGTATTTATAGTAAAATAGCTGCCCGTGCTTCGCTACGGTTATGAAATTTAACAACAATTTGGAGATTGCGACATTAAATCTTCTCAAGTTTGGATTTTTGGTGGAACAGACCCCCAGGAAAAGCATGCTTCCTATTTAGAGTATTCAATATTTTATTCAAGGATATGACCTTTTTGTACTGCGGAACACCCTTGTATCGAATTTCAGAATTCTCGCTCATCCCGAAGTGGTACTTCTCAACTCCGATTTTTTGGTAGTGAAAACCGTCCACAAATCGGGGAGAAACCAGAAAATTTCAAATTTTATATTTATTATGGGGTCTTTATATACTATTTTGGGGGGGTCCATTCTCAGTCATTTTTCGTTATCTCCTTTAGTTTGTACAAATTACAAAAAGTCTCGCTATAAAGCGTCATTTATGGCGGTAACTTGCTCCCACTTGAACTTTCGATTTTTTTCTTTCTTATTACGAACCTACATACTAAAAGGGATCTGTGTGCCAAATTCAAGTCTCTAGTTTTAGACATGGTGGAGCTACGTTGATTATCAGTCAGTCTGTACGTCAGTATACCAACTGGGCTTTGCGTTTTGTAAGTATAGATCAGATGAAAGTAGGCATCAGACAAGTTAAAAGAGCTGTTCAATTTAGCTGTATATACTTCTCATCAGGGTATTAATTCTATGAAGATAATAAAATGCAATATCAAATTTCATCAAAATTGGACAGGGCAATCGGAAGGTATCATGTAAAGAACAGAAAGACAGACAGATATTAAGGGAGAAATCGTGGAAGTAAACTAGACCATAATTTGTTCAGTCAAAAATTACTGAGACTTGATAAGAATCAGACTGCAATTGTCACAATTTTGGTCATTGATCAGTGCGAAATCGGAATATCAACTCTTCTATGCAACCTTAAACCAGAAATTTCTATTAGAGCAAACAGGAGTTACGAAATATGTATTTGACTGAGTTGTCATTTTTAATTAATTCACATATGTACTCATGATTCTGAAGATAAAGAATCCCGAAACCAAATATATAAGAAAATGCCTCGTGAACAATGGTCCGGAAACAAGCTAGAAAATAGCCGGAATGTTTGAGAGGAAAATGTCTGGGGTTCCTCCATAAGTTGGCCATAGTATTTGTCATTCCCTAAGTTATTACAAATTTTAGTTTTCAATGACAAATATTGCCGTAAAAGTAAAAACGTAAAAACGATGTTTTCCAACTGTACGGCCACGTATTTCAGAGGGGAAGCATGTACGAACATATATTAGAGAATTTTCTCTTAAGTTAGTACAAATTTTAGTTTTCAATGACAAATATTGCCGAAGTTATTGAAGAAAAAACGATGTTTTTAAACTGTATTTCAGAGGAGAAGCATGTTCGAACAATACGAACATATATTAGAGAATTTTCTCCCTAAGTTAGTACAAATTTTAGTTTTCAATGGCAAATATTGCCGAAGTTATTGAAGAAAAAACGATTTTTCCAACTGTCCGGCCATTTATATCGGAGGAGAAGCAATAGAGATTTTTCTATCTGGATAATTTGCTTTTATTTTTTCCAATCAATTTTGATACAACCTGTAGATTCTTCATGAGGCAAAAGGTAGAGGACTGTTAATAGGGATATCTATACTGCTAAACAGAAATGTTAAGTACATGCGTTCTGTGATACACTATTCATGCTTTAGATGATGCACTATTCATGCCAATTTTGCTGAAAATACTCTGCCCCAATTCAGTGCACATCTATCTCATAATGAAACGAGACTCGACATAATTAGCTTGATAGGTATACAAATTATTGTTTCATCTATGCGGCAAGGCAATTGATATTAATTAATAAAATATTTAAAACAATTAACTGTGTAATTATGTATGAATTATAAAGACATCAAAGCAAACTTCAATGAACCAGTCGACAAAGCAAGCGATGCAACTGTCACATTTAACATAATTTATGGCACTGCTTCGTTTCATTTAATAATGGAGAGACGTAATAATTAACGCCATTGCAATTTTGCAGATGCGCGATGCATTAGTTGCACAGAACGAGAGGAATGTGTGAGAGTTTCTGTTTGTTTGGTAGTTGTTCAGTCGAGGAAAAATATAGAACTGATTGCGGTCCAACGGGTTGTGATCGTAGTTAGGTGGTAGTGAATCTCTCTTAGCTGGGGTTACTCAGATATTGACAAAAGGTGACGTTTTCAACGGCATTCCTAAAGATAGTGGCTGCCCCCAAAGAATCTCTTCAGAATATAACAATGTAGGTATGCTATTTTCACCGCGACCTAATTCACCCCGGCAAAAAGTCCTGTGATTGACAATATGTTTTGCTTTTATGAAGATTATCATACACAAATTTATATTGGGGAAAAGCAGGCGTAATTTTTTCTACAACAATTTTGGTTCACGTTAGTGGTAGAAGTGTCACGTATGGCGGACTGTATTTTTTATTTTATTTGCCTTGGAATGAAAAATATGATATTTTGAGACTATGTTTTGTGAGTGCAAAGGTTTATATTTAAAAATTATAAACAAAATATGAGACTCTAACGATCTTCTTAGGCTATGTTCAGATGAACGCGCGGTGCTGCGCGGAACAAGATCTATCTAAATAGTGCATATTGTCTACATGACCGCGCGGTACAAGTTCTACAAACTTGTATCGATTTGTTCACTTGATCCCACGTGGTCATCTAAACATAGCCTACTTGTAAAGTTTCTTCTCTCAGATGATTGTTTAAACTATTTGTTGATATATAAATTTCTATAAACATTTTTTTTTTGTATCGACTGCAGAAAATATTGTTGAGTCACGAGCGATTTCGTCTGTTACGACATTATCAAGTAGACTGAGTATTAGTCTACTTGATAATGTCGTAACAAACGAAAGCGCTCGTGACTCAACAATATTTTCTGCAGTCAATACATAATTTTTTTTTTTTATAGAAATTTATATTTCATAATGACTGCGAACATCCTAAATACCATCTCTAAATTCTTTTTGTTCATAGTTTATCATCATTATGTCAAAATCAATTATGTTTAAAGACTGAGTTAATGTACTTACAAGCTTATATTTCATTGTTTAAAACGTGAAAATATGAAAATTATAATCATTAGTGTCGTAAAGAGTACAGAAAAGTTTCCATTGAACCATTGAAAAGAATGTGGTCATACCATGTACAGACAATCGGCAAATCATATTAGAGACAGACTTCATGACTGAGGTCAGTTTATTATTCTATTCAATTGACAAATAGAAATTCTTGAGAACAAATAACGTTCTTCAGAAAGGCAAGTCGGCATTTGAAATATTATTATTATTAAATAAATAGTTGTACGTTGAAGTAAATAGAGACATACCAAAATAATAATAAAAACAACATGCGATTCATATCATAATAACGACAGGGTGTCATGGAATGAACGTACTCAAAGAGTTCTTAAGTCAATAGACACGCACGCAGAGATACACACAAATCATGGATTTCAATGTAAAGTTCACGTATATCAAGAATTTCAATGTAAAGTTCACGCAGAGATACATACTAATCATGGATTTCAATGTAAAATTAACGCAGAGATACATACAAATCAAGAATTTCAATGTAAAATTAACGCAGAGATACATAAATATCAAGAATTTCAATGTAAAGTTAACGCAGAGATACATACTAATCATGGATTTCAATGTAAAGTTAACGCAGAGATACATACAAATCAAGAATTTCAATGTAAAGTTAACGCAGAGATACATACAAATCAAGAATTTCAATATAAAGTTCACGCAGAGATACATACAAATCAAGAATTTCAATGTAAAGTTAACGCAGAGATACATACAAATCAAGAATTTCAATGTAAAGTTAACGCGGAGATACATATATATATATATATATCAAGCATTTCAATGTAATGTTAACGCAGGAAATATTCCTGAGGCTAAGTAAGAGGCCACGCGATGGATGTTTCTATAAGCAGCAATCCTTTTTAGAAGAAATGAGAAGCTGATTCGGGTGGTACTTGTTGTTGACGGTTTCTTAGTATTGCTGATATAATTATTTACAGTATAAGGGAGCGGGATTGTAAATTATTAGCCTGCAAGTCTCTTTTTTAACTTTTTCTTTAATTTTGGTGCCTGCTGCTTCTCACAGTATCCATAGAAATTGCGTAGAAACTCACTTTTTGCTGATGATCACTCATCATTGGTTTGAAGCAGAATTTTCTTAAAAGCCGAATGCCTTTCCCAACACCAAACCTTCTGCAGTTAATTGGCCTTAGGACCATCACCTAATGAAACTGGCTTGCACTTCTCGGTGTCTACATTCATCGGCCACAAGTCTATGAATCTAATTGATAACATTTGACAACTTTAACATCGAGAACTCATTTAAAGCTGAATGAATGATCTCTGTCAATTATTTATCTCCTAGAAAAAAAATATTGCAGCTTTGGATAAATTTACTATCCCCTTATTCAAATGGTTAGACACAATTCTTCTTATATTGTTCTATAACTTTACCCTTGTCCAATTATTGTATTTTGGGTCGCCGCTTCTTTCCTTAATTCTACCATACCACAACCGTTCGTTCGTTGGTAATCCTATCCTGCTTCTCCAATGAAACTACGAAGAAACTCGCTTTTTGCTGATGAACTCTCATCATTGGTTTGAAGCTGATGTCGCAACAGAAGGCTTCTACTTTGTCTAATAGATCCCACTCCAGTAAAGCCTGATAGACTGCCTGCGCTTGAATTTTCCTTGTTGAATCAGGCAGAGTCGGTATCGGTATAGTGAGTATTTGTTCGGTACCTTTAGATACTATAATTATGGGCACTCCAGTAATAGAAACTAATTGAAGAGTACAATAATAAACTTACTTAAGATGAACGCCAGAGACAATTCAACATTCAAGTAGTTAAGGACTACAATACCAAGTATCCGGATAGTAAGAAAGGAACCCTCATGAAAGCTTACACTCAAGTACTATAACTATTGTGCCGAAATTGAACTAAGTATTCATATATTATACGTAAATCTACTTATTTTAAGTTAAATAAATTTGGAATTTTCAGCTTTATTTACCCATTTAGAGTCAGTTATGACACTGTTCAATAGCAAAACTTCAAAAAAGTTACTTTTCACAGATATTTCTGCAAAAAAAGTACGTCTAAGAAGAAAATAATTATAAGAAAAATGAGAGCCAATACTCTTAGAAGTACGTCAGATTTTAAATTTTTACTCTAGGTAGTATAGTTCTCGAGAAAATGAAGAAAATGCCAGGAAAAACGTATAATGCCCCTTCAGATTGCATACTCTAACTTAAAGGCCCTGGCGGCACGTGTTAACGTTATCTGATCGAGCTGATACTTTACAGATATTTTTTTTTATTTATTTAGAACCAATCTAGGGGGAGTAAACATTAACATTCCCATATTTTTTTTCCGCCACTATAGCTAAGGGCCACCCTAAATTGCCCATGCTAATACCAAACCTTCTGTATTTGCACGGGCTTAGGACCTAATGAAGCTGGTTTGCTCCCCTCAGTGGCTACATTCTAAATTATTTATACAATCCTTCAAATATTATGAATGCAAATTTGTGTTTGATAGTAGGTTGGTCTTTCTCCACATAATAATGTCATGCCTTTCCCATGGAGAAAATTATGGAGCCCGCTGTACTTCGAATTACGAAAGAGATACGCTTATTTATTCAAATATGGAAGGGAAGAGAAACAACGTTGTCATCGATACCTTTCAATATATATATGGCACCACATATTACTATCATGTTCCACAAACGTTTTTTATGTCAAATACGTAATTTCGACTCCTGTATTTCTATCTATAATACATGAAATTAATCATTTATCAAGCAAAACGCTAGTTTTGTAACGCCGAGGAAAACAAAACCAGCGTGTTATAGCAATATACAAAAAATGTAAAAATTTTAGAAGTTTACAAAACTTAATTGTCATCAACAGTCTCCTGCAACTACTATCATCGATTATGCCACAATAGAATCATCGAATTCAGTGATGTACATACCTATCTAAGGGCCATATTCTAAAACTCCACTTGGGTGTGAGTTGGAGTGGTCACTACTACTTGAGTGTCTGATTTGTATTTTAGAATATGTTCTGACCAAAAAATTACTTGCAATTTTATTATAGAACTAGCTGTTTCGCCCGTGCTTCGCTACGGCCTATAGCTTGGCGCCTTAGAGGCATGGCCGTCCCCGTGCTAAAGTATTTTTTCTCTTTTTTAACATTGTGACAGTGTGACAGTAGGAGTGTACGCTATTGTATGTATGTATATACATGTATCATGCTATGGGGATTGTTTACTTTTTGCGATTTCTACCCCTTAAAAAGCAAAATCCTTTCTTAGTACACACCTACATGGTGCAACAAAGGTCTTAGCCAAATTTCAAGTCTGTAGCATTAATAGTTTCGGCTCTACGTTGATCAGTCACTCAGGACATTGCCTTTTATATATATGAAGATAAAAACAGAAATTTTACAAGTGCGAGTGACCACTTCGCTAATTTGTAGTCGAAGTNTTTTTTTTTTTTTTTTTTTTTTTTTAATTTGGTTTAACGTCTCTTCAACATCTATTGGTCATTCGAGACGGAGTCGGAGTGACAACTCATACTTAAGTGGAGTTTTGGAATATGGCCTGAAATTTATAATAATGATAAATTGCTGAGAAAATATTCCAATATTAAAACAGGGTTAATAAACAGGACAGTAAAGAACAGTTTGTCCAACTGTCAAAAATGTTTTAAATTGAATCCTGTATATTTATCTGTTCACGAGAAGGGAACGATGTATATAAAATGTTATAAAACATAAAAGCACTTAGCATAAATCATGCAATAAAGAACACATAAAACTGTCTCCTTAGATGACGATAGTAATAAAATAATCATAAAATTCATAAACAGGGACAGACAGAGAACTGGATGAGAACTATGAAACTCCTGATGAGTGACGAGTCCTTATGCTGATGATCACAAGGAACCTATGGAAAGGTGCATTGATGATAAATAATCAAAAATTTCATAAACAGGGACAGACAGAGAACTATGAAACTCCTGAAGACTGACGAGTCCTTATGCTGATGATCACAAGGAACCTATGGAAAGGTGCATTGATGATAAATAATCATAAAATACATAAACAGGGACAGACAGAGAACTATGAAACTCCTGAAGACTGACGAGTCCTTATGCTGATAATCACAAGGAACCTATGGAAAGGTGCATTGATGATAAATAATCATAAAATTCATAAACAGGGACAGACAGAGAACTATGAAACTCCTGAAGACTGACGAGTCCTTATGCTGATGATCACAAGGAACCTATGGAAAGGTGCATTGATGATAAATAATCATAAAATACATAAACAGGGACAGGCGCAGAACTAAATGATAACTATGAAACTCCTGATGAATGACGAGTCCTAATGCTGATGATCACAATGAACCTATGGAAAGGAGCATTGATGATAAATAATCATAAAATACATAAACAGGGACAGACGCAGAACTAAATGATAACTATGAAACTCCTGATGAATGACGAGTCCTAATGCTGATGATCACAATGAACCTATGGAAAGGAGCATTGATGATAAATAATCATAAAATTCATAAACAGGGACAGACAGAGTACTATGAAACTCCTGAAGACTGACGAGTCCTTATGCTGATGATCACAAGGAACCTATGGAAAGGTGCATTGATGATAAATAATCATAAAATTCATAAACAGGGACTGACACAGTACTAGATGAGAACTAAGAAACTCCTGATGACTGAGGAGAACTAATGCTGATGATCACAATGAACCTATGGATAAATAATAATCATATAAATTGAACTAAATGATGCACTAACACCAAATGAAAGTATTTTATGAGCCAGGATCAATAACACGTTGAATACACCAGTTACTGTCGTCTGATCTCGTCAGCTGGGTATTTCCGTCCTTACCCAGGAAGAGTAATGCGGGCAATTGGTAAGTTTCCACATATGGAGTGTAAAACTACCGTCTCGAACAACCTTAGATTAGTAAAGTTAGTTGTGAGTTTTTACCCAAAAATTTAATTCCCTAAAAACTAAAAGGAAAGGAAGAGGAAAACTTCTTCTCAATTCATGCATTTCATGAATTCTTCTTCTTAAATTGAAAAGCCTTCTTTTCCTTGTTCAAAGACAAGGAATTAAAAAAAAAAAAAAAAGGAATTGTCTTTAGAGATTGATCATGACGAATTCTTCAAGAACAATCTTCGTATTACGATTATGAATTATTTATTAAATTACCATGGTTTTAGAGTTCCCTTTAATATTATCTACCTCCTTGTAAATTGTGAATTCATGCAAATTTCTGGACATTTCATTGTACGAAGAATTTAAAACTTAACAATTGGACGGAATTTTACTGAGAATTGCTTATACAATTTTCTGGACTCTTCACTGTACGGACAATTTAAAACTTAACAAGCGGACGGAATTTTACTGAGAATCGCTTATACAATTTTCTGGACTCTTCATTGTACGAAGAATTTAAAACTTAACAAGCGGACGGAATTTTACCGAGAATTGCTTATACAATTTTCTGAACTCTTCATTGTACGAAGAATTTAAAACTTAACAAGCGGACGGAATTCCATGAATTTTCCTCTGGTTAATATTGAACAATTCGGAGTCATATAAATTTACAACAGAAGTACACTAAAACTTTTTGTTAAATCCACACAATTTTAGTTAGCATTTTTCAAGTGTATATGTGTAAGCTACTACAGATTTAACAGGAGTGTCATACCTCTGGTTTTACTATTGGTTTTTATGATTGATAATTCTTGTTATGAATTATATACACAAAAATGCACGTCTAATATATATGTATACATTTTTTTTTCATATACCCGCTGAATATAAAATTCCAATTTGATTTTGCCGCCCCCTAAATTTTGCCACCTTAGGCGGTTGCCCAGTTCGCCTATATGGTGGAGCCGGCCCTGTACGTACCAAGTAAACTCGGAAAATCTCTCCTACCAAATATAGGCTACTTTTCCTTCCGGTAACTATATTACCTCTTATGTTTCGACTAAGGAGCTGCATTGAATCAAATCTTTGGTACGCGTGAATATCATTAAACACATTACAAGCAACACAACATAGATGATGAAAAGATTATAATATAAAATGAATTCAAAGATGACTTGCCACAGTCCGTCCTGTATGAACTATTCAAATAGCGTTCAAACATTGCAATCAGATACTGACTCACAGGAACCCTGGAACGTGCTTCACATCAAATGTTGCAACTTCCAATTTAGAATCTATCTAGTTATAGATGTTCGAAATCATCATTCATTTGATTAGCACTGTTGCTATGTTATTAGCATAAATATTAGCTTGCTGAAAGGATAAATAAATTATATATTATCACTGCTGAGCTGTTTTTATAGACTGCTCATATCTCATCCTATGTGTTTATTTATAAATAATATGTTAAATTCTAGAAAACATTTCAAGTCAAAGAATAAAGAAAAAACTCTGCCAATGACGATACATGCTGTTCTTTTTGCAGGCGATTCCATAGGTTTATTATTGAATATAATAAACCAAAATATACAATATACCCAACCCAGAATGGGCTGTCCAATTTTGGGTTCAAATTCAGCGCTTATAATAAACCAAAGTAGATCAACATTGGCATCTCGTCCTCGATTTTCAAGAGATGACATGGGAATTTGACATACATAACAAATTCAGCGCTGGGAATTTGACATACATAACAAATTCACCGCTTATAATAAACCAAAGAAGATCAACTTTGCCATCCCGTCCTCGGTCTTCAAGAGATGACATGGGAATTTGACATACATAACAAATTCAGCGCTTATAATAAACCAAAGAAGATCAACATTGGCATCTCGTCCTCGATCTGCAATAGATGACATGGGAATTTGACATACATAACAAATTCAGCGCTTATAATAAACCAAAGAAGATCAACATTGGCATCTCGTCCTCGATCTGCAATAGATGACATGGCAATTTGACATACATAACAGACTCGCTCAAGATTTTTCGTCCTCAATCTTCAAGAGATGACATAGCAATTTGACATACATAACAAATTCGGCGCTTATAATAAACCAAAGAAGATCTACATTGGCATCTTGTCCTCGATCTTCAAGAGATGACATGGCAATTTGACATACATAACAGACTCGCTCAAGATTTTCCTTTTAAGAATAATCTCCACCTATTTTTCATTGGGGACTTATATGTTGCACTGAACATCTCCTTCCGACGCATGGTCCTCTCTTCACTGAGTGAGATGGTCAAACAGGGTCCAATATTACATCTAGGTGTATTAAGATATGCTATCCCTTGCCATGTCAATGGAATCAACAACTTCTAGTCAGAGTACCTACTTAGTTGTTACCACGAGACTGAGTAAAAAGAATCGAAAAGCCAATCAAACGTTGATGAGTCACCGAATTAAAGGTAACTATAATTCTCTGAGTTAATACTGATTATGATTAGTATTTGTAAAACTAAAATCGGTAAACCATGATCAAAAGGGTTTTACCATAGCTAATCAATTGTCCTCAGGAGGCTGAGTTACCCCCAAACACAACCAGACCAAGTAATTTGGAAAAACCTTTATCAACTTTTCGACCCGTCCAGGAACCTCCTTGGTGCAAGCCAAGTCTGATGCGCACTCTGCCACGGAGACGTCATTAATTAAAGAATGGAGATAAGTAAAATAAAATATTTCAAAATCAACCAAATTTTGATGATCCAGCACTAACAGTTATAGGTAAAAGGTATGGTTTTTAGAAATTGAAGATAAAAAGTTTGAAAGTGTGTCTCATTTCAAATATCTTGGTGAAACATTGACAAACACAGGCAAAGCAATTATTGCTGTTAAAGAAAGAATTCAATCTGGGAAAAACATATTTCGCAAATCAAGCAATTCTTAAAAGTAAATTAATATCCAGGAGTACCAAGATCAAAATCGACAAGACAATTATAATACCAGTAATTACATATGGCAATGAGAACTGGACTAGAAGATTTGAGAGAAAAATTATCAGAAGAATATACGGTCCTGTTAGAATAGACGATACAAACTGGCGTATGAGAAATAACGAAGAAATCAACAACATTCTCAATGGAGAAGACATTGTAAAATTTATAAAATCTCAAAGAATTAGATGATTTGGCCACATTCAAAGAATGGATGATAAGAGAATGCCCAATAAAGTTATGAATGTAAAAGTCCACAATACAAGAAAGAAGGGAAGACCCAGATTGAGATGGATGGATGGATGACGTTACAAAAGACCTGCACAAAATGGGAATAAGAGGATGGAGCAGAGTAGTGAACAACAGAGTTGAGTGGCGCTGTATTGTTGAGAAGGCCAAGGCTCACCCCGAGCTGTAGTGCTAGATGGAAAGGAAAGGTATGGTTTCTATTCGGTGTTGCAAAAAATCTTCTATTTCTCTCAGGTTGGTACCTATTATGATGATTAGGTATAAAGGTTTAAATATTCTTTGATAATTTTAACATTTCAAATTTGTTACCAACATGGTAATTTCAGCAAATACCCAATAACATATCATTAGAACACACTATTAATGTTACCAGTTACACAAACTAGTACAGTCAAGAGAAAAGTTTTTTATGTTTTACAATCACTTGATTGGTTTTATCACCCAACTGACGGTTCACAACGTAGGATGATGCCTTTCCATAGGTCTCTATCAGTTGCTTTACTGTTCATATCTTCGAAGGATGAGGATCCCGAGGTAGCGATGGCTTTTTCCAGGAGAGTTTGTCTTGGGCGTCCCGGTTTTTTCTGAACAATACGAGTCAAAACAGTCTACTTTATTCCCAAAACTGAAAAAAACCCTCAAAGGAAGAAGGTTTGAGACGATTGCAGAGATTGAGGCAAATACGACGAAGAAGTTGAAAGCTATCACACAAGAATCGTACCAGGACTGTTTCAACAAGTGGAAACTCCGTTGGGATAAGTGTGTGCGTTGGGAAGGAGAGTACTTTGAAGGAGACCCAGACGTGTAACTTCCAAATAAAGTATATTTTTTTTATTACCTCAGTCCGCGTATTTTTTAAGTAGACTATACGTAGGTTTTCCAAACTTGCATATAAGATTCCTCTATGAATAAGATAGTGTCCTATTAATTGTAGTGATCTTTCTCTGATGATATTTAATATTTGTCTTTTCTCTCCTACTCTCTCAAGAACCTCATCATTGGCCAATCTATCTGTCCATTTGATCTTTAATAACTTCCTCCAGGTCCACATCTCCACTGCATTTAATTTTATTAACTGTCCAACTTTCACAGCCATACAGTAGCACGCTCCATACATATCTAGGTATCTATAATAATAAAACTCAATGTAACGATAAATGTGTGTGTATCACTAATTGTTTAGCCAAAACGGTAAGAGAAACGGTAAGGGAAAAATATCAGAATTAAAAAATGTCGAACCGTTTTCGAGTTACGGCCGATTTTTCGATTTTTGACCGGTCATGGTTCGATATCTTAAATTTTGTCGCGACAACATATTAACTCAAAGCGAGAAAGTTTTAGGTGGCCTTTTAAGCCTTAATTTGGAACATAGTTTGCAAAAAACGGTCCAACCGTTTTCGAGTTATGGTCGTTATTCCGATTTTTGTAAGGGGAATCATAGAATACTATTAGCTTCCGATTTTTGAAAGGGAAATCATAGAATACTATTACTCTAAGGCGCCAAGCTATATACCTTAGCGAAGCACGGGAGAAACAGCTAGTGTTTTGATAAAATTCTTTTTCGTGCACCAGGTTACACTATTGCTGGTAAGTAGAGCGAACTTTTTTATAAATTCTTTTGATTTCTTTATTCTAATTTTGATTTCTTTTTTGCAAGTTCCTTCTACTGATATAATGCTTTCCGGGATCAGACAGATACTATTAATTTTTTTCTGAGCAACTAACCTAACTTAACATATGATTAATTGAAAGTAGAAGGTTAATTTTCACGATTAAATGGTGGGAAATACGAGAAAACTCACTTTTAAATGTTTAATTCACAATTTTATTGCTTGAAAATCGACGAAACTTTGGAGAAAGCGCAAGAGTTTTTAGGGAGCGACTTTATGAGAAGAACAAGTTTAATCGAGGC
>CM022874.1:46504548-46551442 GCA_012654025.1 Pachypsylla venusta
ATTTTACACATGACCATAACCTTGAATGTGACCTTCACATTGATCTTGGAGGTTATTTAGAGATCAAATATGAATTTTTTAAATAGAAACACCCATTTTTGACCCCAGATTCGTTATGAGCAGAAAATTTTACTCACAAATATGTACCTAATCATTGTTAAACTCTAATCTGTGTAACATATTACCGACAAATTTTGGGAGCTAGCTTCACCTAGGGGTCTTTTAGGGCACCAAATGTAAAATTCAGATCAATTTTTAAAACTGGAAATATCACTCCAATTTTGATCAAAATTAAAACACACACTCTTTGTAACATATCATCCACAAATTTTGGCTCTCATAGGGCTATCTTAATCTAGGGGGCTTTTAGGGCACCAAACCTCAAATTTGGGTCACTTCTCTAAAAGTGGCAATATCACTTCATTTTTTATGAAATTTAGTACAGACAAATTTTGGGTCTCGTGGGGCTATCTCCATCTGGGGTGCTTTTAGGACACCAAATTTTAAATTCGGGTCACACCTCTAAAAGTAGCAATAGAGCTCCAATTTTGATGAAATTTAAAACAGTGAACCAAAAAATTTGCCGATGATATTTTAAAAAGTGTGTGTTTTAAATTTCATCAAAATGTGAGTGATATGTACAGTTTTCAAGAATTGACTCAAATTTCATATTTGGTGCCGTAAAGGCCCCCCCCAGGTGGAGATAGCCCCCTACGACCCAAAATTTGTCGGGAATATGTTGCACAGATTAGATTTTTAACAATGATAGGTACCTACATATTTGAGAGTAAAATTTTCTGCTCATCACTAATCCGGGGTCAAGAATGGGTATTACTACTTAAAAATTCATACATGACCTCTAAATAACCTCCAAGGTCAATGTGAAGGTCACATTGAAGGTCATGGTCATGTGTAAAATCTTTTGCTAACCACGAATCGGAGGCCAAAAATGGGTGTTTCTATTTAAAAATTCATATTTAACCTCCAAGGTCAATGTCAAGGTCACATTGAAGGTCATGGTCATGTGTCCCCCTACTTATACAACAAATTTTGTTTAAAACTTTTTCTATTATTTTGCCTTCCAGTCGAGTTATTCTCCATTAAAGGTTAAAATGGCCCACCCTGTATATACAGAAAACTGTTAAAAGAAGCTCAGGTGTGGAGAAACACACCCAACATTGTTTTCAGTATAAAGGAATTTTTTATTTATGGGATACTAGAAATATTTTAAATTCAATTTTTGGTAACTTTGTGGTGATTCATAAAAGCCGACTTCCATACTTCAACCACCGAAACAAATTGACAAATAATATAAATAAGTGGTCAATATATTTTAGATTGACCCCTTCCGCTATGAATTGAATCCCAGTCTCTCCCAACAGAAGTAGTTTTGGAATTTTTTAACAGTATAAGTGCCCTCTGATATGATCTGTTTCTTCAAATTCCTTTCTGAAGCACCCTGTATAAACATAAAAAAAGTGAAACATTACGCAATTGAAATGGAAAGAGTCTGAGCTCATGATTTGGTTAGACATGTTGAATAAAATGTTTTACTGTCCAAGAGTTCATCAAGTTTCGAAACTTTTGAATTCAATGTTTGGAACAGTTCCCTTTCACAGAGTACACAAACATGTTCTAAACTGTTTAGATATATGGGCCCTCTCAGAACGTTGTATAATGAAAAATGATGGGCGTTCCTGAGAAAGGTATGGGGTCCTAATACACTTATAATGGTATAATGAAAAATGACGGGCGTTCCTGAGGAGTGTATGGAGTGTCTTATAATGATATAATGAAAAACTGACAGGCGTTCCTGTGGAATGTATGGAGTCCTAATCCATATCCATACTAATATTATAAATGCGAAAGTAACTCTGTCTGTCTGTCTGTCTGTATGTATGTTACGCTTTCACGCTTAAACTAATTAACCGATTTTGATGAAATTTGGTATGGAGGTAGACTAAACTTTGGGAAAGGACATAGGCTACTTTTTATCGCGAAAAAAGGGGTTGAAACTATAAACGGCCATGCCTATAAGGCGCCAAGCGAAGCGGGCGTATTCTGCTAGTACTCTTATAATGGTGTAATGAAATCTGACAGTCATTCTTGAGGATTGTTTGGAGTCCTAATACTCTTATAATGGTATAATGAAATCTGACGGGCATTCCTGAGGATTGCTTGGAGTCCTAATACTCTTATAATGGTATAATTAAATCTGATGGTCGTTCCTGAGGAATGTATGGGGTCCTACACTTAGTTGAAGGATTGCATCAGGATATTATTCGATAAAATAGGAATTTTGTTGTGTTAAGCTAATATGGTTGTCAGTTGGATTCGAACCAACAGCCTCTTGACTATGAGTCGTGCGAGTTGTTCATTATAAATCGCATGAAGTATATTTTTCTGATCAATAAAATCAAGTAAAATATCAACCAATATGTAAACGTTTATGTTATTTCGAAAATGCCGGAAGCCGTAAAGATTTCCTATTTTCCATTAGAAAAATAGAAAATACTTGAGATTAGTAAGATGTCAATTTAGGGCGAAATCCGGGCCGAGTACCTTCACCTAGACTACCTAGAGCGAAATGGAAAATACTTAAGATTGTAAGATTTTACTTTAGGGCGAAATCCGGGCCGAGTACCTACACCTATACTACCTAGAGTGAAATAGAAAATACTTAAGATTGTAAGTTTTAATTTAGGGCGAAATCCGGGCCGAGTACCTTCACCTAGACTACCTAGAGCGAAATAGAAAATACTTGAGATTGAAGATTTTACTTTAGGGCGAAATCCGGGCCCAGTACCTACACCTAGAGCGATGGTGTTGAATAACGTGATGCAAGTTTGTTTTCCATATCATTTGTTTTTAGATGCAAGTTTTCAATATCATTATGTTTGGTAACAAAGGATGCTGTGTTACATTCTGACGTAATTATTTTGCATTCATTCTGTGGTCCTATGACAATTATTATTCGCCTGCAAGAATATAGGTATGATGACTACAATAATTGAAGTTGATTAAATGGGATACTATGTCAAGTAAGACTATACTGAAAGTTAAAAATTACTATATCTTCATTGGGATACTAATGTCAAGTAAAACTGTAATGAAGCTTAAAAATTACTATATCTTCATTGGGATACTATGTCAAGTAAAACTATAAAGAAAGTTAAAAATTACTAGAAAAATGTCAAGTGAAGATATAGTAATTTTCAACCTTCATTGGGATACTACGTCAAGTAAAACTATACTGAAGGTTAAAAATTACTATATCTTCATTGAGATATTAATGTCAAGTAAAACTGTAAGGAAGGTTAAAAATTACTATATCTTCATTGGGATAATATGTCAAGTAAAACTATAAAGAAGGTTAAAAATTACTACAAAAAAGTCAAGTGAAGATATAGTAATTTTTAACCTTCATTGGGATACTATGTCAAGTAAAACTATACTGAGGGTTAAAAATTACTATATCTTCATTGGGATACTATGTCAAGTAAAACTATATTAATGGTTAAGAATTACTATAACTTCATTGGAATACTATGTCAAGTAAAACTGTAATGAAGGTTAAAAATTACTATATCTTCATTGGGATACTATGTCAAGTAAAACTATAAAGAAGGTTAAAAATTACTACAAAAAAGTCAAGTGAAGATATAGTAATTTTTAACCTTCATTATTATAATTTAGTTTAGAATTCCAGTAACATATGTTTACTATGGAACTCTAATGCCACCTACTGATAATGCCAATGATAAGATGTCCCCGTCAACAATACAATCGCGCTAGTTTATCAAGAAGATCTACATATTATCTGACGTTGACAAGGATTCATGATCATCTCATTGAATTAGGTTTACATTTTCAGTTTGAATTGAATTTTAATTTCTATCCATCTGACAATGAGATTTCATCTTATATTTTGAAAGAATAAAAAAGAAATCTGAAGCGAGANCAACAAAACAATCGCGCTAGTTTATCAAGAAGATCTACATATTATCTGACGTTGACAAGGATTCATGATCATCTCTTTGAATTAGGTTTACAATTTCGCGAGTAGTTTGAATTGAATTTTAATTTCTATCCATCTGACAATGAGATTTCATCTTATATTTTGAAAGAATAAAAAAGAAATCTGAAGCGAGATACAAATCACAATATTACCCGCAGACGCAGTCTGTTCTATCATGACAATTTAACATTTCCATCAATC
This sequence comes from Pachypsylla venusta, assembly GCA_012654025.1. Classification (NCBI taxonomy): domain Eukaryota; kingdom Metazoa; phylum Arthropoda; class Insecta; order Hemiptera; family Aphalaridae; genus Pachypsylla; species Pachypsylla venusta. Next base: position 46,508,768 of record CM022874.1, read on the forward strand.
CAACAGTGCAGAGAATGAAAAAGATCAGAAGTGAAGATTATGCTGAAAACTACTTGGTGCTCATTGAGGCTGAAATGACTGACAGATTCAAGATAAGGTGACGGATATTTAAAATTTAAATAGGGTGCTCATCATCTCACGTAAAAAATATAGGAAGAGATTAAATTTTATTCTAGCTGTGTGTGCAGTGAGCGTGCTAATGAAAGCAACCCCCTCTTTGCCCTTTACAATGACGGTCCCTTCACTTTCAAAACATCGTTTCAACTTATTGTCAAATTCTCAACCTCAAAAATGAAATAGAAATGTTTGGTTTCACATTTCTCTCTCACTCTTATGTGTTGAAACTTTATTGTGGTTTCTTTAGATTTTATTGTCAAATTCTCAACCTCAAACATGAAATAGAAATGTTTGGTTTCACATTTCTCTCTCACTCTTGTGTTGATACTTTATTGTGGTTTCTTTAGATTTTATTGTCAAATTCTCAACCTCAAAAATGAAATAGAAATGTTTGGTTTCACATTTCTCTCTCACTCTTATGTGTTGAAACTTTATTGTGGTTTCTTTAGATTTTATTGTCAAATTCTAAACCTCAAAAATGAAATAGAAATGTTTGGTTTCACATTTCTCTCTCACTCTTACGTGTCGAAACTCCTCAAAAATGAAATAGAAATGTTTGGTTTCACATTTCTTTCTCACTCTTACGTGTCGAAACTCCTCAAAAATGAAATAGAAATTTTTGGTTTCACATTTCTCTCCCACTCTTACGTGTTGAAACTTTATTGTGGTTTCTTTAGATTTTATTGTCAAATACTCAACCTCAAAAATGAAATAGAAATGTTTGGTTTCACATTTCTCTCTCACTCTTACGTGTCGAAACTCCTCAAAAATGAAATAGAAATGTTTGGTTTCACATTTCTCTCTCACTCTTACGTGTTGAAACTTTATTGTGGTTTATTTAGATTTTTCAAATTTATCGGAATAGGAAAACCATCCCGAAAACGATGTTGTGTCGAGTTTTCGTCTCTGCGCATGTCCCCATAATTCGAGTAGATTATCGAGTTGTTTTTTTGGTAAACGAAAAGAAAACTAGTTGATTTTCTCAACTAGTTTTCTTTTCGTCTCGCGCAGTTTCAAAATATATATAATTCACTTATGATATGATACTTTTTTTCCTGGCAAGTGTTCATTTTTTTAATTCTTTTTCATCCGAGTATTTGGTGTTTCATTTGTGTAATTAGTATTTGCTTTTCTGTTGTCTATCAGTCCATTGGGATGGAAAATGCCTATTGATTCAGAATTTCAGACTATCGATAGTTAAATGTTTTAAATTAGTCTCTTTTAATTGATTGAACTTCTTTTTGAATGTTATGGGATAAGAGATAAGAGTGATACCACTAAAAATACGATTGTGTTGTTTGTTTTAAAATGTGAAAAGTTTTCTTTAATTATCCGCTAGGAGCGCTTATGTTTTCGTTTTCGTATATCGTCGTATTGCGAAATCTAAAAATATCTTCCGCCTATGAGACACGAAACCCATAAACTTATCGTTTTCGTATTGATTATGGGGACCCCATAACAGATTTGCGAAATCTCTCTTTTATTATAAAATCCTCAGCCGTCTTCGTATTGAAATTGACTCAACCTTTCATGTAGTTGCATACGTTTTAGTTGGAATTCTTTATTGTGGTTTGTTTAGATTTTATTTTCAAATCCTGAGCCGCCTCCGTATTGAAATTGACTCAAACTTTGATGTAGTTGAAAACGTTTTAGTTGGAATTATTTATTGTGGTTTGTTTAGATCTTATTTTCAAATCCTGAGCCGCCTCCGTATTGAAATTGACTCAAACTTTGATGTAGTTGAAAACGTTTTAGTTGGAATTATTTATTGTGGTTTGTTTAGATTTTATTTTCAAATCCTCAGCCGCCTTCCTATTGAAATTGACTCAACCTTTGATGTAGTTGCATACGTTTTAGTTGGAATTATTTATTGTGGTTTCTTTAGATTTTATTTTCAAATCCTCAGCCGCCTTCGTATTGAAATTGACTCAACCTTTGATGTAGTTGCATACGTTTTAGCTGGAATTATTTATTGTGGTTTCTTTAGATTTTATTTTCAAATCCTTAGCCGCCTTCGTATATAAATTGACTCAACCTTTGATGTAGTTGCATACGTTTTATTGGAGAGTTGGAATTCGCTTTTCATTTTCCCTGTAAGAATGTATGAGTGTTGTTGAATAGATTTCTGTTCGAATTTATTCAACTCATTGTCTAATAAAAATTAAGAAATGTAAGGAAAGGTTTTCTTCTACCTAAAGAAAGAGAGAATGTGTAAAAATACAGAAAATAAAATACATAGCCAAAGTGATATAAAATGGATGGAAATGGAACCCCTTGAAAAAATACCGAAAATAAAATACATAGCCAAAGTGATATAAAATGGATGGAAATGGACCCCCTTGAAAAAATACAGAAAATAAAATACATAGCCAAAGTGATATAAATTGGATGGAAATGGAACCCCTTGAAAAAATACCGAAAATAAAATACATAGCCAAAGTGATATAAAATGGATGGAAATGGAACCCCTTGAACCATAGTCTAAACTGTGATTAGATTTAATTAATTCTGTTCATATCCCGGTTGTTAGTTTTTCTGAGATCTGGATAATGCTAGGAAAATCTTAGAGTTGTAAAGCAGCCTTAGTAGCTCAGTTGGTAGTAATGACGGATTCGTCATTCTTACCAACCAGGAGACCGGTGGTTCGAATCCAAGCGAAGACAACAAATTTAGTAATAACAAGGAGGAGTGCATTGTGACAAAGCATTAGCTTTAACACAAATAAATTCGTTTTTTTATCATAAGAAATGCAATCGGTATTTACCACCTCCCACAATGGTATCTAACACGCCAAAAGTAGCAAGTGGGGTCTAGTTGGTCAATATAAAATTTTTCCAAAAACAACAATCAAAAAATTTTGAAATGTATTTCTTTGGTGATTGTGATGGTGGTAGGTACTATTTTCTAGATTTCTAAGGTCATCATACCTTTTATTGGTCCACATCATCCAACTCATGATATCTATGGGTTGGGTAACAGGCACACTGCTCTGACGATTTTATACATAAAAACACATTTACACCCGTGACACGTATTATTTATTTATTTAGCGATGTTACATTAAACGAAAAAACGGGAAATACGGTTGCACAGATACGGATTAATACATAAAAAACGCGAATTTTCGGAGGCTTGACTGCTCTCCTTTGCGATGTACATTTTAAAAAAAATTAACATCATTATTATTGTTTTTATTTGGTTTGGTAGGTAGGTAAGTTCTACATCTCGACAATAGATTAAGTAGTGACTGGGAAACTTGGTGACGGTGTTCTTTGAAAGATGGATTTGAGGTGTTTGTCGTAGATATTATGAGTTGGTTGATGTGGACCAATAAAAGGTATGACCTTAGAAATATAGAAAACAATTGAAAAAGTATTGGAAGAAACAGTCACGAATCGCGATTGTTGTCGTGTATAAATGAATCAAAATTAGCCTGCGTCTATGTCACGTTGACTACATCACCAGTTCAGTTCCTGTTTCATGCAATGTCCAGCGATTTTTTTCTTGAGAACGTAGGTTTGCTCCCTCGTGATGCAAGCTGTTCCCAGTCCATCCCAGGCTGTGTACAGTCAATGTGATAGGTAGTTGGTTTGCAGGGCCGGATTAACAATTGTAGCACTTGTAGCACGTGCTACGGGCACCGCGCTTTGACAACTTACACTAGATATTTCAACATTTCTGGGTTGACAATTGAAAAAAAAACATATCATTTTGACGTGACCCCCAATTCTTCAAAGTATGTAGTAAACTCTAATTTAGGAAAGTACAAGTAGGTACCTTTATTAAGTTCCTAGGTACTACCTAGGAACTTAATAAAGGAACGAGTATTGTAACATAAGCAAATTGTTTTGTTTTAGCATGAGCGGTAACCATGTTTTATCGATGTTGATATACTGAAAATTTAATTTCAGTTTTCTTTGCCAGTTGTAGGTACAAGTCAAAAAGGCCAAAATATAATACATTTTTGTACACGCTCCAAAAAGTAGACTACCTAGACGGCGTTTGCGGGGGATGGAGGGGGCCCGCTCTGTGAAAGTGCTACGGGCCATGCGGAAGGTTAATCGATCCCTGTTGGTTTGTAAGTTTCCAGCGAATGCAGGGTAAAATCACCGTTTCGAATGACCATTTATCAAAATTAAATTTCATTACTAACTTTGCCTAAAATATTACAAAGCTACCTTCGCAAGAGAACGGTTGCTATGTTTCTCAACTTGACATTTTGGAATTTATGTGAAAGGTAATTTTAGTTGTCCATTAAAGTTTAGTTGAAATGATGTCTCTCGAATCTCATTTCCACTTTTTACTTGCGAAAAGATGTAATTTTAGGATTGTGTTGCATTTTCAGAACAACGAGCAGTGGTATAAAATTATATAAAGTTTATTGTTGTATTGAATATCACTAATTGTCTAATTTTCATTAATTTGGCTTAACGTGTCTTTAACATCTATTGCTTATTCAATTCGGGGGTTTTACTCTCCATTCGCTAGAAACTTGCAAACCAGCTACCCACATTGACCTCATCCAGCCTGGGTTGGGCCGGAAAAAAGAGCCAACGATACGTGGTGTTCCCAAGCGGTCACCCATCCAAGTACTGATCATGCCCGACGTTGCTTAACTTCAGTGATCTGACGAGAACTGATGTATTCAACGTGGTATGATCGTTGGCATAATATAATTAAAGCTGATTGATATACTTAGATAATCCGCATAATTCAGGATTTGCCTTTTCTGGCATAATCACTAACTTTGAGGATGGAAGTCACCAGTCTTCAGCATATAATTTCATAATTAAATTGCTGATGCCCAAATCTTGTGCTATTTTTCTTCTTCTCAGAATATCAAATTTCTCACTATTGATCGCATTTTGTATATTCTCCATCGATATAGCACCACAAAAATCTATCGCAGTCTGTTCTACCAGATAAGTGTCATTGAATCAAGCAATAAGAATTCTTTTCTCCAGTATATGTAGCTTAACATCCAGCTTGTAAAAAACCACCTCCGACAATGGTCTCTAACGCGCCAACAGTAGCAAGTGGTTATGTATGTATGAATGGGTGTAACACTAATTGTTTAATGTTACACTAAACATTAATTGTTTAGTGTTACCGTTCCCGTGCTAATAGTATTCTATGATTTCCCTTTCAAAAATTGGAAGCCAATAGTATTCTATGATTTCCCTTTCAAAAATTGGAAGCCAATAGTATTCTATGATTTCCCTTTCAAAAATTGGAAGCCAATAGTATTCTATGATTTCCCTTTCAAAAATTGGAAGCCAATAGTATTCTATGATTTCCCTTTCAAAAATTGGAAGCCAATAGTATTCTATGATTTCCCTTTCAAAAATTGGAAGCCAATAGTATTCTATGATTTCCCTTTCAAAAATTGGAAGCCAATAGTATTCTATGATTTCCCTTTCAAAAATTGGAAGCCAATAGTATTCTATGATTTCCCTTTCAAAAATTGGAAGCCAATAGTATTCTATGATTTCCCTTTCAAAAATTGGAAGCCAATAGTATTCTATGATTTCCCTTTCAAAAATTGGAAGCCAATAGTATTCTATGATTTCCCTTTCAAAAATTGGAAGCCAATAGTATTCTATGATTTCCCTTTCAAAAATTGGAAGCCAATAGTATTCTATGATTTCCCTTTCAAAAATTGGAAGCCAATAGTATTCTATGATTTCCCTTTCAAAAATTGGAAGCCAATAGTATTCTATGATTTCCCTTTCAAAAATTGGAAGCCAATAGTATTCTATGATTTCCCTTTCAAAAATTGGAAGCCAATAGTATTCTATGATTTCCCTTTCAAAAATTGGAAGCCAATAGTATTCTATGATTTCCCTTTCAAAAATTGGAAGCCAATAGTATTCTATGATTTCCCTTTCAAAAATTGGAAGCCAATAGTATTCTATGATTTCCCTTTCAAAAATTGGAAGCCAATAGTATTCTATGATTTCCCTTTCAAAAATTGGAAGCCAATAGTATTCTATGATTTCCCTTTCAAAAATTGGAAGCCAATAGTATTCTATGATTTCCCTTTCAAAAATTGGAAGCCAATAGTATTCTATGATTTCCCTTTCAAAAATTGGAAGCCAATAGTATTCTATGATTTCCCTTTCAAAAATTGGAAGCCAATAGTATTCTATGATTTCCCTTTCAAAAATTGGAAGCCAATAGTATTCTATGATTTCCCTTTCAAAAATTGGAAGCCAATAGTATTCTATGATTTCCCTTTCAAAAATTGGAAGCCAATAGTATTCTATGATTTCCCTTTCAAAAATTGGAAGCCAATAGTATTCTATGATTTCCCTTTCAAAAATTGGAAGCCAATAGTATTCTATGATTTCCCTTTCAAAAATTGGAAGCCAATAGTATTCTATGATTTCCCTTTCAAAAATTGGAAGCCAATAGTATTCTATGATTTCCCTTTCAAAAATTGGAAGCCAATAGTATTCTATGATTTCCCTTTCAAAAATTGGAAGCCAATAGTATTCTATGATTTCCCTTTCAAAAATTGGAAGCCAATAGTATTCTATGATTTCCCTTTCAAAAATTGGAAGCCAATAGTATTCTATGATTTCCCTTTCAAAAATTGGAAGCCAATAGTATTCTATGATTTCCCTTTCAAAAATTGGAAGCCAATAGTATTCTATGATTTCCCTTTCAAAAATTGGAAGCCAATAGTATTCTATGATTTCCCTTTCAAAAATTGGAAGCCAATAGTATTCTATGATTTCCCTTTCAAAAATTGGAAGCCAATAGTATTCTATGATTTCCCTTTCAAAAATTGGAAGCCAATAGTATTCTATGATTTCCCTTTCAAAAATTGGAAGCCAATAGTATTCTATGATTTCCCTTTCAAAAATTGGAAGCCAATAGTATTCTATGATTTCCCTTTCAAAAATTGGAAGCCAATAGTATTCTATGATTTCCCTTTCAAAAATTGGAAGCCAATAGTATTCTATGATTTCCCTTTCAAAAATTGGAAGCCAATAGTATTCTATGATTTCCCTTTCAAAAATTGGAAGCCAATAGTATTCTATGATTTCCCTTTCAAAAATTGGAAGCCAATAGTATTCTATGATTTCCCTTTCAAAAATTGGAAGCCAATAGTATTCTATGATTTCCCTTTCAAAAATTGGAAGCCAATAGTATTCTATGATTTCCCTTTCAAAAATTGGAAGCCAATAGTATTCTATGATTTCCCTTTCAAAAATTGGAAGCCAATAGTATTCTATGATTTCCCTTTCAAAAATTGGAAGCCAATAGTATTCTATGATTTCCCTTTCAAAAATTGGAAGCCAATAGTATTCTATGATTTCCCTTTCAAAAATTGGAAGCCAATAGTATTCTATGATTTCCCTTTCAAAAATTGGAAGCCAATAGTATTCTATGATTTCCCTTTCAAAAANCCCCCCCCCCCTTGGCAATGCTAGGGTTAAATTCAAATCAACCTCTACGTATCGCCTAGCCGACCTAAAATCTCGTATGCCTTTCTTTAATGGTCAATTTGCAACAAGTTTTTGCTTTAAATAATGATAAAGCCGTCCTTTGACATAATTACGTACTTTCATTTACTTCCTTCCAATGTAACAAAATGTTCGACCCATTTTCTCTAAATTAAACCTAAACAATATCCATGGAGCAAAGTTAGTTTATTCCTAAACACCGTATCTGAATTAAAACACAGGAAAACAAGGTTATACAAAATGTGGTAGAAAGTATGCAAGTGTAAAATTATGCATCATGAATATTCCCGGAAAATTAATTTACACTGGAATTTCTGAAAGTTATCGCCATAGTTATATATTATTAGAACTGGTAGTTCTAATAATTTCAAATGGTAAACTTCATTGTAAATGGCTTGCCATAAGGCCCAACTGATCAGGAACTTCATAACATAATGTCTATACCGAGATTCAACAAAATCAGACAAAACGTTCGATAGTTGCCGTGAAAAGAACAGACGATTGAAAACTAGATTTTTTTTTAATTTGGCTTAACGTCCCTTTAACATCTATTGGTCATTCAAGACGGGGGTTGTACCCTCTATTTGCTGGAAACTTGCAAACCAGCTAACCACATTGACCTCACCCAGCCTAAGTTGGGCCGGAAAAATAGCCAGCATCACGAGGGCGCGAACACACATGAACATCATAGCATAACCTCGCCGGACGTTGATTAACTTCAGTGATCTATCGGGAACTGGTGTGTTCAACGTGCCATAGACGCTGGCTTAAAAGTTTTTTATTCATTCAATTGAGATAGTTTTTTGAAGGCTAACATTTATCTATTTCCCAATCTACTATACAAATCTAGAAAGAATCAGGGCTCAAGTAAGCGCTAAGTGTCACTTTGATCTCAATAAGCTTTCAATTTTATATCTGTCATCTCATCATTGTACTCATCAACAAAATATTGAATCAGCGTCAACTATCTCAAAGTAGATCTCCTGATAAAATAAATAACGTTCAATTTAGAGGGTAATGTCACAAACTAATTGAAAAATTACCGGACTTGAAAATATACATATTATTATTTTAATCGCGAACATCGTACTCGACTTTTTATAAATTACTTATAAACTCTTAGTTTGCTAACAGATGATTATCTTAGCTCTTGTAGCGGAACGCTTTTAACGGTCATAGCTAAGTATAATTTCTAGGATGATTACAGGAAGAGAGCAAACAACAATATCTCAAAAGTGAAAAGTACGTGGAGCCAGCGTCTATGGCACGTNTCGGTGATATGATTATTAATCATATCACCGAGGTACTCAGCTAGTTACTTATAAACTCTTAGTTTGCTAACAGATGATTATCTTAGCTCTTGTAGCGGAACGCTTTTAACGGTCATAGCTAAGTATAATTTCTAGGATGATTACAGGAAGAGAGCAAACAACAATATCTCAAAAGTGAAAAGTACGTGGAGCCAGCGTCTATGGCACGTTGAATACACCAGTTCCAAAATATCACTGAAGTTAAGAAACGTCCAGCAAGGTTGTGCTATGTAGGTGTTCAGTGTTTACATGGGTTCGCGCCCTCGCGATGCTGGCTATTTTCCGGCAAAACCTAGGCTGGATACGGTCAATATGGGTAGCTGTTTTGCAAGTTTTTAGCGATTGAAGTGTAAAACCCCCGTCTTGATGGCCAATAGATGTTAAAGAGACGTTAAGCCAAATTTAAAAAAATGTGTACTTTTTTCAAAATTTTCATTAACAATTTCGAATAAAATCGTTGAGTCACTGTCGAATTTCCACTTATAATGCTTGATTTATAGCAAGCTTGTTAACGTAAATCAGGGATAACCTCACAAAAAAAAATCGATATGTGTTGAAGATAGCAGGGTGATGGCAGCCAAATCTCGATAGTATAAGGGTAGAGGTTCAATATCCGACTATTATCCTTGATTGATTGAAAGCTTGTTTGTTTATATTGATCAGGGATAACCCGATGGAAATAAATCCGAAGGTGTTGAAAATTGCGGGATCGAGTCTAATATCGACACCATAGAGGTAGATGAAACGAGCATTAAGTTTTATAGATGGAGTAGCACCTGTAACAGGTTTTGGGGCGTTAGACTTTTATTTTTTGTCATTAGCCACAATGGAACACTTTTTAAATTCTTATTGGAATTGGGAAACCCTTTATAACATCTTAGACTGTAATTCAGGGGTTCCAAAACTTTTTGGTACCGCGCCCCTTTTCTTGAAATGAAGCCTCCCACGCCCCCTCCCCTTTACATTATAAATTATGAATGGGTATGGGTGTTGCTGAATGATATCTCCTTCAAAACACTAATGTGTTGCTTAATGCTATCTCAATCAAAACGGTAATGTGTTGCTGAATGATATCCCATTCAAAACACTAATGTGTTGATGAATGCTATCTCCTTCTTAACGCTAATGTGTTGCTGAATGCTATCTCCTTCAAAACACTAATGTGTGGCTGAATGCTATCTCCTTCAAAACACTACTGTGTTGCTGAATCCTATCTCCTTCAAAACACTAATGTGTTGCTGAATGCTATCTCCTTCAAAACACTAATGTGTTGCTGAATCCTATCTCCTTCAAAACACTACTGTGTTGCTGAATGCTATCTCCTTCAAAACACTAATGTGTTGCTGAATGCTATCTCTTTCAAAACACTAATGTGTTGCTGAATCCTCTCTCCTTCAAAACACTAATGTGTTGCTGAATGCTATCTCCTTCAAAACGCTAATGTGTTGCTGAATGATATCCCATTCAAAACGCTAATGTGTTGCTGAATTCAAATTTACTAAACATCATTTTCAATAAAATTACCTTTGCAAAAAAATTGTGTACATAAATTTCAACTAAATGATAATAATTCAACAGTTCTCGCGTCCCCCTTAGCGTGCCTTCACCCCCTTCTAGGGTGGACGTGCCCCCTTTGAAATTGAAGTTTGTATTATTCACTTAATTACACAAAAATGCAAAGTATTGTCGAAGTTATTAAGGACACCCTGTTTTCCCCATCCCTGGAGCTCAGAATAAAGGCTTTTCCGGACCCATATTGATCAACCATTTTTTTATTTATTTGATATCAGGATTCACCCTGTCTGCTGTAGGTTGATGTTAACAGAATGTTATTTAAAATAAATCTAATTAAACTTAACTTGTTTTAATTATACGGGCATATTATTTGGAACCAAATCATACATTTACCCATCAAATGTGTCCCCAAGGGGATCTTAATTCATGAAAATTCAATTCATATTTTTTTTTCAAATAAAATTATAATTATGTCCATCATAACTCATAATGTCAAACGATATACAAACTAAATGTGTCATTATTTATTTCATATTTTTTTCAAAATGTCAATTATAATATCCTCTTGTTTGTTTTTGCTGACTTCACATCGGAATATAAAAAGTTTATAATATTTATAATTGGGTATGTTATTATAATTATTATCACTCACATTCATTCTGTCATTTAGTGTGTTCACATAGACGGGTGTTAGTATGTTTTTTGGGCAGCACTTGACATTCAAGTTTATTATCTTGTTTTACAAGTATAAAGACAATAGGTACTTTCGAGAATTGACCGCCACCTGTCTGGTGTAGAAGACGACGAACATATCTTATAGAACGAAACTAGTTGTATCTTCAGTTACTCTCCGTAATGAAGAGAATGTAATACATTTCCAAAATTGTTGGGTCCATATTATCCATACTCCATACTAATATATAAATGAGAAAGTAACTCTGTCTGTATGTATGTTACGCTTTCACGCTTAAACTACTGAACCGATTTTGATGAAATTTGGTATGGAGATAGACTAAACTTTAGGAAAGGACATAGGCTACTTTTTATCGCGAAAAAAAGGGGGTTGGAACTATAAACAACCATGCCTCTAAGGCGCCAAGGGAAGCGGGCGTATTCTGCTAGTTTGTAATAAATTCCCATTAATAAGGGAGAACCAGAAAACTTTACCACAGGCCTATAGGGTAGATAGAACACGTCATTTCTAACTTAAAATACTTTAATGAGAATATACCGTTTTCGTTTTTTTGTAAATTTCGACTTTTTCATATAATATCGGCTACAGTTTTTTAGTTTTAGATAGAAACTGAATTTCATCAAAAGAAGATCTTCTTTTTCTCTTGCCCATGATCATTTCTCTAAGGATTTTGTTTATGAGCAAGGTTTTGTTGAGTTTTTTTGCTTAATGTCTCTTTAACATCGAAGAACATTGAAGACGAGATTTTTACCTTCCTTACAAACCAGCTACTCACAACATCCACATTTACCTTATCTAGCCTCGGTGGTGCCTAGATATCACGAGCGCTCGTATCTAGGTGGTCACCTAACAAGTGAGCTTGCGGAAACTGATATATTCAACGTACCATTGACGCTAGCTTGATTGTTTAGTTTTCCTAGGAGCATGGTTTTTGTTTGAGAATACTCTACCTATTTAGATTTTAAAAGGTTTCCCTTTGCTTCAATTCCTTGTTTCATGAGATATAGGTAACATGTCCAACTGTTCATGCTATTTTGCAAATATTTCTACACATCCTCAGTTCCATTGCCTTCAGCTTTCCCTTTTCGTATTATCCTTCTGGTATGGAATCTTCTAAATGAATAGGTACCCTTATTCAGAAAACTGTTTATCTATACTTATAAAACGCACAGCCCAGTTGGTATACTGACTGACTGATAATCAACGTAGCTTAACCTAGAGACTTGAAATTTGACAAACAGAACTCTTTTAGTATGAAGGTGTGTAATAAGAAACGAAAAAAATCGAAAGTTCAAGAGGAAACAAGTTACCGCCAAAAATGACGCTTTTTAGCGGGTTTCTTTGCAATTTTTAAATATAGGAATGTCTATTGAAACTTAATGTTTTGTTTTATGAAGGAAAATTTTTTTAAGTTTAAATTTTCGTCGATGTACTTTTTTAATTTAGATTTCTCTTAATTGAAAAATTCAATCATCGAATATTTAAACTTAAAAAAAAATTTTCTTCATAAGTCAGAAAACTGTTTGTTTTACTGATTATTTTCACCTAATGCATGACAGTCCTCTAATATGGATTTTGAATCAATGCATGCATTCTTCATTGAATTGAACTTATTATTTTTCTCGCGAATGTTTAAGTTATTATAGAAAACATAAAGCATTATAATCGTGCAGAAAATTTTGAACTGTCACTTAAATTCTGAGAAAAGATTTTCAAGCTTAAAATTTTCGGTAAGATATTGTCAGGAAACCGTCCGCAAGTTTCCCCTTCCTGTACATTCATACGGTTTCCTTTGTAATGGTTTCGCTTTTCCTAATATCTTCAGTTTTTCTTTTCTTTTACATTAAACTATACTTCATTTTTGATAATGTCTTTTCACTATTCCTCTTTTGTTTCAAAGGAGTTATTTCTTCTCATTGAATGCCATTCATGCTCAAATTGCTCATAATGGCTTTACAGATTTATAAAATTCTTTATAATGCCATATTTATAATAATTTCTTGTCTATTGTATCACACGAGTAGATCTCAACGCAGAGATATTCGAAGGATACATCTTCAAAACCAGCAATTTTAGGTTTTATTCAGAATGCTCTTCAATTATTTTTTTTTAAAAAAAGCTTTTCTATTTTATAAAGACAAATGCTGTGAAATACATGTTTTTCCTCAGGGCCGGATTAACCAATAGGTAGAATAGGCACTTGCCTGGGGCCCCCGATTTTAGGGGGCCCCCGAAAAATGAAAAAATCTTTGAAAATTTCTTACAAACATAAAATTCCAAAGAATTAAATGAAAATATAATCACAACTGAAAATAATTGAAAAAATACAAAATAATCAAACAAACAAAGTGAAAGCTATAAATAACTTAGTTCGTTTTTATTCTAGAGATTTGGAGGCATTTTTCATTAAAATGAAACAGTTCCAAACTTACGTTAACTCCAGATACACTGATGCACAAAAATCTCATAGTCATTTGTATAAGATTCTCATGAAAGATCAATTAGCAGATGTATTTCCTAACACAGAAATAGCTCTTCGGATTGATGATCACAAATTGTTCTGCCGAACGATCCACAAATTGTTCTGAACGAACTCGCAATTAAAAAGAATCAAAGCTGCTGAAAGAGCTACAACGCGACAAGAGTGACTAGACATGTTAGATATACTTTGCATTGAGCCAGATTTATTGAAGAAAATTGATATTGATGATATAATTGATGAATTTGCCGAAAACAAATATAGAAAACGACATGTTTAAAATGTAGATGATAATTTTATTGATATTATTACGTTTTGACAGTAAAATTTTTATGAAAGCTATAAGTTTTTATTTTAATCGAAAAAAAGGGCTCCCAAATTGATGGTTGCCTAGGGCCCCATTGAGTGTTAATCCGGCCCTGTTTTTCCTTGTCAATGCTAGCTGAACAATCGGTACCAAACCTTTTTACATACTTAATTGTGGGCATAACGGATAAGAACATAATTAATATGTACATTTATTTTTATGTTGATTAATTATAATTTTTAGAGAGATTCTTAATCTTTGTTGAATAACATGTTAATTATAAGTGTTAAAAATATTAACTTTTAAATAAATTAAATTAAAACAATACACTTACCAAAAATTGATTGAAGGTTAAAAGTACTATATCTTCACTTGACTAAATATTAAATAGATGTTAAATTGAGCTAAGTAGTTTCATGTTCTCCTGAACATATCATCAGAGCATGTTAGAAAAAAAAGAGAAATACTAAAAGAGAAATAGTGAAAAGACATTATCAAAAATGAAGTATAGTTTAATGTAAAAGAAAAAAAACTAAAGATATTAGGAAAAGCGAAGCTCTGATGATATGTTCAGGAGAACATGAAACTACTTAGCTCAATTTATCATCAGAGCTTCGCTTTTCAGAGCTTCGCTTTTCCTAATATCTTTAGTTTTTTTTCTTTTACATTAAACTATACTTCATTTTTGATAATGTCTTTTCACTATTTCTCTTTTAGTATTTCTCTTTTTTTTCTAACTTGCTCTGATGATATGTTCAGGAGAACATGAAACTACTTAGCTCAATTTAACATCTATTTAATTTTTAGTCAAGTGATTATATGTTTCTTTTAACCTTCAATATGGTTTTACTTTACATAGTATCCCAATTAAACGAACATACCAAAAACACTATTTATTTTAATTTATGAAAAAACTATTTTCGAATCATTCGATTCATCATCAGTCTAGTCGAGTCTAAAGATGGAAGTTGACAACTACTACTTGTACTTTGTATGGCGAAACTATACTTGTAAATTATTGTTAAAATAAAACCCTGATGGTGTATAATATTAATATATTTCTCATCGCATTGGACTTTCAATGTCATAATTATTTTAAATTTCGTTTTTTACGCTTCTCATGCGAAACTTTTAATAATGCATTTCAATTAGTGCTGGAAAAATGCATTCTTCAAAGTTCCTGGTTAATAATGCATCATAACAAGCCTAGTAAATATATCTGACATTGATGAATGGCAAGAACATCCTGCGATTAAATACCTTAATGGGCCGAGATAAGTCATATTAAATCATAATAATTACAGTCATAAAATATGATTACAAATAAAATCATAAATTAGTGCACAGGTAGTTATTGATTGATATAGTTAGACTCATAAGCAACGACTTAATGTGAGTAACAAAAGAGACGGTAAATCGGCTCGATTAAACATCTGAGTCATTTGATTGACTAGAGCACCTTTAGTGCTTGTAGTGTTTCTGAAGTGAGGCATAGCGTATCGTCGTCAGGCCCGACGAGAGGGGGGGGAATCCCCCCCAGGCCCGGTATTTCCTAAGAGATCCGGTGAGAAAATTATCATAATGAAAGTTTTTTCTGAATAATAAATAAATAAAATTAATTGTTTTGAAAAATATCCAAACACACAAAATCAGATGTTTAGCGATAGTGGGCTAATATGGGACAATGGCTATTGCAGGACACTGACTTTAAAATATAGTGCGACCTTTCAGCTTGTACAGAATTCATAAATATTGGTATATTTCGTAAACATTAACATCTCAAAATCGAATTATTTGTTGCCAAGAAGAAGAGTACACGCCTTTTCACATCAACTACGTGAATTGCCTACTTTTACTATTATGACTGCTCAAACGGTGATTTTAGAATAAGAATGATAGAGGTGGCCGTAAATTTTCCCCCGGCCCGGATTTTCTGTCTACGCCCCTTTTTGGTCTGCCCCGGCTTCATGCTCGTTGCCCTGAAGAGGAAAAAACAACAACTAAAGAGAAAACTTCAATTGTGTAAGTTGCGGTATAAAATGAGTAACCGTTTTACTCATAGACATATACTCAATTTTCTGTGACAGAGGATTACAGTAACTTTTTGGGAAAGGTATAAGAAGTGCGGTTTGGATATAGTGACGTCATTGCGTTTGGGTATAGTGACGTTGACGTCATCGATGAAGATTGTCCTAAATCCTATACAATCAAGCGCCCTCTAGAATCATTTGGGTCAATTAATTTTTTAATGACTGTCAAGCGTCTAACGGTTTCCTAAAAGGTTAATCATGCTTGATTCGATTCACTCAATCTTTTGATCAAATTGATTGATTGTCTATGGTCCCTTTAAAAAAGACAATTTTCAAATTTATGCCTGTGTTACCAAGGTCACCTGCTTCGCTGGAAGTCTTTGGAGACATGCAAATTCTGTGGAGTCTACGAAGATATTATTTATTGTTATTTAATTTTATCTTCTAAATGTATTTTTAATAGTGAACAATAAAATTGTCATAATTCAAGGAATGGTTTGAAAATTGCGTACTTTGTCAGTTATATGGCCCAGTCAAAGAGAATGGTGAATGGAGAAGAAGAAAGAATGCCGAGCTGAAAGCAATGTATGAGAACATCGACATAGTACCAACCATAAAGACAAGACGGCTAAATTGGTATGGCCACGTGATGAGAGGCAGCAATGAGCTGGTCAGAGACGTACTGATGAGTGACGTGAAGAGCAAGATATTACCAGGCAGACCCAGAATAAGATGGATTGACTCAGTCATCGAAGTCATGAACAGTATGGGTTTGCAAGAAAGAGATGGGACAGACAAGAACATCTGGAGGCGAAAGATTGTCGAGGCAATGAATCAGCTACGGTCTGAGATGCCGAGGCAGTAAGTAAGTAAAGTCAATTTTATTGAATGGCTATAATTAGTACAGATTTATAATCCACTCGTTTACTTCAGATAGGGTGATTCTGATGTCGGTGTCAATTCGTCAAGCGGTCTTTTAGTGGACATGTGTTATTCAATTACCAGTTCCCAAAGTTTTGCAGATAAGGCATTTTAATTAATATATGGACTGGAGCACTTTTATTTACTGGTGCTGTGGAATTTTCTGCTCTATTTTCCTGCTTTTGATCGCAGCAATCTGATTTCTAAATCTTCTGAAAGTATTGACTGGCATCTAATAAATCTCGCGCTTCTTTTCCTTTATAAAATAAAAACTGAGCCATTTTTGCTTCATATTGTAGTTGGTGGTCTTGAGAGTGATTAGTTGGTTGGGATATCTTAGTTTAGACATTAATAGCTGAAAATAAAAGGAAGACTGGAAGTTGCGCTTCTATATTAATGCAGATAATAATAATATTATTAGTCTACTAATGCTATAGTGAGGCTAATAATTACCTACCTTATTATGAACAATCATAAATAGACTAATTAATTATTATTAACCCTTTTAAAATCTAGAAATAACAAGTTCGCTAGGTACCATCAAATCCACACGACAACCATTGTACAAGTAAGAATTACTAATATTACCCCTCCTGATCCTTTCTACTACTCACTCTCAGTGTCCAATCAACTCGCGGCTGCTGGAGTTGATATTTTCAATGAAAATGAATTTAGTCACAAAACAGAATTAAATTTTGATTTTAACTTTAATTTCTGACCAATTCATCCAGCTAAAATTTCTAATATATTAAGAGAACCTTGATTGTTAATTGTACCTTAATAAAAATAAAATAAAATGAAGAAGTTGGTCTCGTTTGCTATACTGAGAACCATTTATTTTTTCAAAATACAATCTAAACGACATCAAATTCGTCTCATTATTCACATTTTTCGCGCAGCTATGGACGGTTATTTTGGTTCACTGTGTATATGAATGTTCTTGAGGGATGTAGATTTTGTTCTGTTAATTTGCAAAGGTGATATCAAACAAATGTTCGTCCTCAGCCTTGACAAAAATTTGGGGTTTTCGCGAACAAGCCCTTCCTGGCCGTATTTCATTTTACCTAAAAAAGCATCAGGCACTGGATGGTACAAAGGAAAACATTTGTCACGAATCGGAGACTTTATTATCCGTAGTGTCATAGTAAATGCTCCAAAATGCACTCAAATCTTAGCAAATAAAAATCTAAAACCTTAAAGAAATTTCACATGGAATCATCTATGTACATTTAAAACAGGGGCGGATCTGGGGTAAAATTTTAGGGGGGAACTGAGGAAATAAAATTCATTTATTGGTAATAATGTGTCAAATTATTCCAACAGCAAGGTGAATTCTACAAGCGAAAAGATATTTTCAACTAAACTCGGCCGAGATATATGTTTCAATACAGCAAAATATTTATTGATATTTAGATATTACTACGATTTGCCTAATGCAAGAACTTTTGGGGGGGGGAATCACCCCCTAGTTCCCCCCCTTTGGATCCGCCCCTGTTTTAAAAGAAAGTTATTAAAAATGAAATGAAATAGGTAGTTACTTTTCCTCACCCTATTGTAGGTACTGTTGCACGTGCTAAAAAGGTAAGGTTTGCCTTTTGCCGAAAGATAAGTCCTTATGTCAAAATTGGGCGGATTTTTTTTCTTGAACAGATAAAATTATTTCTCTGAATTAGAATGTGACCTCTTCCGTAAGTAATTGTACTCTTGAAACATTGAACATTACATTAAATGTTGTAATTATTTTTTCAAATGACAAATTTAAATGATCAAAGACAATAACTGCCTTTTATTAAATAGGCATAAGCAGACTTTGCATATGAACCCAGATTCATCCTGATAATTGTATGACTTGCATAAAAGGGTTAATATAGTCCATGCATAAATCTATTTAAAAACACGCAAAGAATATAATAGGTAATAATATTTTTATTTTAAACTAATGATTGTTATTGTAGCCGGAAAAATTGGATGAAAAATAACAATTATTAGTTTTTGTTCACAATTATTAGTTTTTGTATCCCTTTAAAATTAATCGCTAACAGTTCTTGTGAATTCATTTTTGGTTTTTATGATAATTATTCATCATGTCTGCTAAAAATCTGCAGCGTCATTGTAACTGATTCCCACTGATCCATTATTCTTGAAACTGTATAATTTTATCATCAACTATAGCTGTTTCGCCCGTGCTTCGTTACGAGTCTTATATTGCTATCTTTGTTTTTCAAGGACAATGAAAATTGGGGAGGAGGTGTATTGGTTTGTGTCCACCCTGTGTATTGCAACTTTTAAAAACTAAGATTTAAACGTTTCGCCAGGCGCCTTAGGGGCACGGCTGACTTTTTAGTAAATTCAAAATATTATTTTATCCTTTCCCGGTATTGAACTCGTAACTCTGGAATGGCTGGCAATACCTTTGCAGAGATTGTCCTAGAATAAGGACTAGAGGGCCACCTAAAACTCGCTTTGAGTGAATACAACAAAATCGGACCGTGACTGTCCGATTTTGTTGAATAAATTATAACTTTGGCCGTAACTCGAAAACGGGTCCGTTCACATCAATTTTTCGTTATCTGCTACCTTTTGGGCTGTGGTATTGAGACAGACAACCCCTCATACATGATAATTATTCATACATATATAAATTTCTGATTTATATACGAGTATTTAAATGCTCCTCTTTGGATAGAATAATTTTGCCGGAATGATTCAAACGGCAATGATACAGAAAAGGTCGGGCCAAATTTTAAAAACTCTGCCCATGTGACACCTGGGTTTATTATTTTTCTGGCAAAAAATAATACATTTTTTTGGGGGGTACCCACCCAATAAAATTTTTTTTGGGGGTACCCCCCAAAAAAATTGAGGGGGGTTCATCATGATGATTCCAAATCTAATTAGACCCTAAATTTGACATACTTACCAAATTTGAAGTCTCTGGATCTTACCATTCTCTTTTTAGACAGGATTAATGAAAACCGCCAGCGGTATATTTGATTGAACCCAAAAGTTTTGGAGATAGCTGAGACCCCAAATGTGACATACATATAAAATTTCAAATCTCTAGCTCTTACCACTCTCCTTTTAGACAGCGATACTGAGAACCGCTAAAAAGCGGCAAAAATCGCCAAGGGTGTATTCGATTGCACCCAAAAGTTTCGGGGCACAATTAGAGCCCAGATGGGACCTATACACCAAATTTCATCCAAATCGGTCAACGCTAAGTGGCAAAAGTGCCCATCACGGCGTACGGCGTACGGCGGACAAACGGATTTTTTTTTTTCGATTTTTCGATTCTACGTACCTTGAAACGTATAATATCAAATTTTGAGGGGGGGTAATTTTTTTTTTTTTTCGTGACGATTCCAAAGGTTCATTATTGAAAATAATAAACCAAAAGTTAACATTTCATTTTTAATCCAAATGTAATGTAAGTTTGAGAGATAGTTCTCGTGGAACGAACTAACACACAGACTTTTAAAGAGAAAAAATGGGGTGAATATTAGAACAGCGCGGTTCGGTCAAATAATATAATTTAAGAGGCGAGAACAGTGGACTTGAAATGTGGGATAAAAACAAGAAGTATACCAACCAAANAAAAAAAAAAAAAAAAAAAAAAAAAAAAAAAAAAAAAAAAAAAAAAAAAATGAGAAGTTATACTTTTAAAAAATAAATTTAATAATATTTTAAAAAAACATACTACCCCACTCGCGAGTGAACTCAGAATCCATCAGACTGCCACTGAGCCGCAATGTTCTATGGATATAGAATGAGAAAATACAATATTTTAAATTTAACATTTTTTTCATAACTATTTTTTCATCATTTTTCTTCATCATTTTTTCATCATTTTTCTTCATAATTTTTTCATAAATAACTTCATCTGTGTTAATTTTGTGTAACACTGATGCGGTAATAATTTTTGTGTTACACTGATGCGGTGATATTTTTTGTTACAGTTGCGCGCGCATCTTAAAATTTCACTCTCATCATTTTTTCATAAAGCGCCTAAGGAAGTATAACTTCAAAGAAAAAAAAAGAAATTAGTGATCACACAATGAACGTTAGATATTACTCTGAAGCCAGCGTCAATGGCACGTTGAATACACCAGTTCTCGTTCAATCACTGAAGTTAAGCAACGTCCAGCGAGGTTGTGCCATGTGGGTATCCACGTGGGTTCGCGCCTTCGTGATGCTGGCTATTTTTCCGGCCCAACTCAGGCTGGGTGAGGTTAATGTGGGTAGCTGGTTTGCAAGTTTCCAGCGAATGGAGGGTGAAACCCCCGCCTTGAATGACCAATAGATGTTAAAGAGACGTTAAGCCAAATAAAAAAAAAAAAATATTAAGCAGCGCAGTATATTTTAATAATAATAAAAGTTTTGTAGCAATTTAATTTTAAATATAAATAATGATGTTTCAGTGTTTGTAAAGTTAAACTGAATCTGCATTGGATGTCTATCTGAAGAAGTTATATCTAAATGAAAGCTCTGTTAAGTCAACACAGAGAAGCTGATCTAGAAGTATAAAAGCTACAATGTCATTAAGACATACTCGCAGATAATAATAAATATAACTATTTAGTATTTACAAGACGTTGAACATACATTCTATTATCTACATGTATGGTAAATAAATATATTGATAATCTGTATTAATCTCGCGAGCATGTCATTAATTTATTTTTATTATCACTATGTGTAATAATAGACAGTGCGAACGTGATAAATAAAGTGCTAAGGTGAAACACCACTACTTTTGTACAAAATGGTGTTACAAGTTATTTTATTAAAATTGTAAAAAAAAAAGTAACAATACTTGAACTATAAATATTAATAGTTTCAGTGGCGGATAATGTGTATAATTAAAAATATATCTACTAATGAGGTAAAGAAAATACTATAATTTAACTATAAAATTATTAACAAGTTAATTATTATAAATATTAATAGTTTCAGTGGCGGATAATGTGTATAATTAAAAATATATCTACTAATGATGTAAAGAAAATACTATAACTTAACTATAAAATTATTAACAAGTTAATTATTATAAATATAAATAGTTTCAGTGGCGGATAATGTGTATAATTAAAAATATATCCACTAATGAGGTAAAGAAAATACTATAACTTAACTATAAAATTATTAACAAGTTAATTATAATAAATATTAATAGTTTCAGTGGCGGATAATGTGTATAATTAAAAATATATCTTCTTCTCAAAACGGGATACTATGTCAAGTAGCATATTAACGAACTAAATAATAAACTGACTAAGTTTTCAATGACTAAGAAAAATTATTTGCAAAATTTACAGTAGGATATACCCGTACACGTAAAGAAGAAAAGAATTTAGGTTACATAATAAAATTTACAATTGAGTTGAAATGTTTCGTCTCCTCCTGGAGGCATCCTCAGAACAACTAGTTAAATTAAAAAAAGAAAAAGGAGAAAACATTTAAACATGTAAACGCGGCTCTTCTGATTTCTATTTTTTTAAACGCGGCTTAATCTCGCGCATGTTTTCTCCCTTTTTTTTGATTATTTTTTATATATTTAACTAGTTGTTCTGAGGATGTCTCCGGGAGGAGACAAAACATGTCAACTCAATTGTAAATTTTATTATGTAACCTAAATTCTTTTCTATGTGGGTATCCTACTCTAAAATTTGCAAATAATTTTTTTTAGTCAAGTGAAAACTTCTACTAATGAGGTAAAGAAAATACTATATCTGCCTCGGTATCTCAGTGATTAAGCGCTCGCCTGGTAAACAGGAGGGCGTAGGTTCAATCCCCAGCAGAGGCAGGATTTTTTTCCTTATTAATTTGAGTACTTGACCACATAAAGATAGAGCTCTAAGGGTTAGATGGTAGAAAATGCCTCAGGTCGCCCATTGGTATTAACCATCCACTCAAGAGTCTATTTTTTTATATCTTGACTATAAAATTATTAACAAATTAATTAGAGCTGACTAGTTTCGTACTCTCCTGAGCTCATCATTAAAGCTTCTAGTGAATGTGAAGACTATACACTCTACAGTCATATATTGTAAACCTTTGTTGACAGGGCAAGCATGAGCTGCACGATTTTTTGGATGTCACTTTAAGACGCATTAACCTTGAAAGCATAGTAATTGATTTCCGCTTTCTAGAGACAGTTTTGTTTCTTTTTCCGTTTAAGCTATCATTTCTGAGGCCATTTTACATTTGAAGAGGTGCACCTGAATGTCGATGGACCTATTTCAACAGAAATTCAAGTTCGCGCCTCGAAAACGAATTTTAGTTTGCACTAAAATTCATATTTAAAGACACCCCACATAATGTCACAATGGATTTTTATTTTCTAGAGATCACTCAGAGGAGATTAAGACTATTTCTACATTTGTTCTAAAAACGTATAATTTTATCGCTCCAGTTTTATTTATAGCCGAAAATGCGGCAGTTACAGTTTTACTGGTAATAAAATGACACCCGGAGTCAAATACTCCGGGTGGCATAAGAGGTTTTTTTTAGTAGTCCCTCCATCCACACCTGGTGGGCGATTGAAAGGCATAAGAGGCTGAACATTGTATGCATAATATATTGAATGTCCGTAACGAATCTTATCAAAATCGGATGTAGCTGTAGCGAGCGAGGTGCAAAATGACAAACTAAACTTGGGATGGACTAGTCATCCACGAGTTGATTCATGAGTCGACTAACGATCGAATCAGTCACGAGTCTTTTTGAGACGAGTCAACTCTTCAAAGTAGACAAACGAGTAGCTTCTTTTGTTGATAATAAAGGGAGAAATACTTTTCCGGGTGTTTGTGTTGATTACTTAAGGAAAATGTTCTTTTATTCTGGTGGCGATTGATTGTGATGTCCTTTTAATGTATTCGCCGAAGTTGGGGACGTTTATTTGGTAGATGTCCCTTTTGTCAATTTGTTTTATTATATTTATCTTTCTGATCAAATAAGGTGTTTTTGAAAATTGTCGATGCGATTCGAGATCGAGAGTCGACTCATATTTGTGAGTCGAGTCGAGTAATGTCGACTCGACTAAGTGAGTCGAAAAACCCATCCCTATAAATTTGAATGTTGAGTAGTTTTAGATTCCACTTGCAACTGAACATTCTTGCACTTAGGTTAGTGGCATTCAACAATGCCACTAACCGGGACACTAGTACAACAAATACTAACTTTACACTAATAGGACTCTCAACTCCATTCTTCTCGTAATGAAATCCGTGTAAGTTGATCTTTGTGATCCACCACTACCATTCACACGTCTCTAGAGGACTCTATATACATTCAACAATGCCACTAACCGGGACACTAGTACAACCAATACTAACTTTACACTAATAGGACTCTCAACTCCATTCTTCTCGTGACTTATTAGCAGTAACAATAATTATAGAAGCAAAACTTTCAACATTTTATCCTTTTTTTAATCGTTTTCAACTTTAAACTTCCCTATAACAGTAATTTTGTAAATAAATATAATTTGAACTATCTTGAAATTGGCATGTTTACTCATTAAGTAAATATGTACAAAAGAAAATTGTCTATTGATACTCTGAGTGGAGGTTTATTCGTATTAAATGTTGACTTGAAAAACGTGACTCGAGCGGTATAGGTTGGTATGTTTCCAATTAGGTGCTAACTGGCAATTTTAGACTTCTCATTTTATGATTAACTAGCTGTTTTGTCCGTGCTTCCCTACGATTCTTATATTGCTATCTTTGTTTTTCCAGGACAATGGAATTGGGGGGGGGGGTCNAAGGACAATGGACATTGGGGGGGGGGTGTATTGGTTTGTGTCAACCCTGTATGTTTCAATCTTTAAAAACCAAGATTTAAACGTTTTCCCAAGCGACTTAGAGGCACGTCCATTCTAAATTTTTACCTTTCTAAATATTATTTTACCCTTTTTTGCTGATCAACTGTTTGAAAGCAGCCCTTTTTACAACTGGGGTTGTGTCAAATCACTGTATTCAACAGCAGCTTCTCAGATTTTATCACGAGTTTGAATGCGCATCGATAAATTCATGAATTCTTGTAGTGTCCCCGTGCGGGCTATCATCTGAGTATCCACCAATCTCAATATTCCCTAACTTCCGTGATCGGAAAAGATCCGGTGATCCAACATGGAAAATCGTTGGCGTAACCAATGAAGTAATGTTTATGATTTAGGATATTTCCCAACAAGTCATCAATTTTTTTTTTTTTTTATTTCTGTATACCTAACTTTAAAATACCCATCAAACATTTTACGATTATCCTCATTCATTATTGCCCTTATAATAGCTAAACCATTTACTATCTCGCAATTAATGTCTATTTATTTCCCATTATCGTAAATCTTATGATTTACAAGGCAACCTTGTCAGTACCTGAACTGATTTATCAAGGCTTTTACATTATAAATATACACCTCAATATTGCTCACTCGAGTGTAGGAGTCTTCTGGTTAGAATTTTGTGTTTGACAAAATAAGTTCCTGAGAAGATTTCAATTTATACCACACCTTGCAGAGATTTATGAGTTGTGGACGTGGACAGATTTCTAAAGTTCTTATCTTCTTTTTGGTTGCGTTAATTCTTTTGATTTTTGTATATATAACTGCCATGTTTAAGAGCTTTTTTTCTGGGACATCAAATTGAATTCGACCGCTCAAAATTTAGGTATACCTTAGTCATCTTTTTTCAAAATCATTTGGGTTAGTTGCAGGGACGTACCGAAGATTTTTTTCAGGGAGGGGTGGGTGAGAAGCATTGACAGCCAAGCCAGAACGAACACCTGAAAATGATTATCATAGAAGGTGATGCTATTTTTGTTGTTGCTGCTGTAGTGTTTGTTGTTGTTTTGTTGATGTTGTTGCTGCAGTAGTTGTCTTTGTTGTTGTTGATGTTTTTTGCTGCTATTGTTGTTTTTGTTGTTGTTGATGTTCTTTGCTGCTATTGTTGTTTTTGTTGTTGTTGATGTTCTTTGCTGCTATTGTTGTTTTTGTTGTTCTTGATGTTCTTTGCTGCTATTGTTGTTTTTGTTGTTGTTGATGTTCTTTGCTGCTATTGTTGTTTTTGTTGTTGTTGATGTTCTTTGCTGCTATTGTTGTTTTTTTTGTTGTCGATGTTCTTTGCTGCTATTGTTCTTTTTGTTGTTGTTGATGTTCTTTGCTGCTATTGTTGTTTTTGTTGTTGTCGATGTTCTTTGCTGCTATTGTTCTTTCTGTTGATGTTGTAGTTTTTGCTGCTGCTGTTGTTTTTGGTGCTGTTGTTGTTTTTTTGCTGTTTTTTTAAAAAATATTATAGGTTATTAAAAAAAAAACGATTGAAATTTCGGGGNGGGGGGGGGGGGATCTCCGGACGCCCTTGGTTTGTTGTCTTCCCATTTCCAGATTCAAATTTGTAAAAATGAAAATTGATGGAAATACGATGATATATGAAATAACCGAAACGGATGGCCCTTGGTTGAAACCGTAATGACCTGCGTTCCAGGTTGACTGGTGCGTAGAACTGCGACTGGTTCTTTATGTTCTGTGGAAAAATATTTTGATGGTAAAGTGGTAAGACGCTTGATAGATAGTGTGTGGGTTCAAATCCCATAAGAACAATGGAAATTTATCTTTATGAATTTGTGTTATTTAACTTATAATAATGGCTTGGTGTAGGAAGTCCCTTCATTTCTATTCGGACAGCATACATTTTGTATGGTTTATTAGTCTATTTCATGAGTGAACTTTTCTAGCTTGGTTTAGTTTTTCTATTTCAGTTAGTCCTATCTTCGGTTCGGATTGGGTCTTAATTTTGAAACATCTCGGATAATTGTTAATTTTCCAAATTTTCCTAAGGCACAATTCTGTACTTCTATAAATTAAATTAAGTTAAATGTATTTTGGTGGTTTATTTAATTTTTATTTAATTAATTAATTTAATTAATAATTTTTTTTTTGTTTCTAACATACTATATTCGGTAAATTTTGCAACTATAATAAACAAATAAATGTTGTTTTTTGAATGTTCCAGAAAGCTATGTGCTATAGTTACCAGACAGACCTGGTTGATCCATATCGATCCCTCCAAAAATACCACTGCGTGCTAGAAAATTTCCCCGCCAAGTCATCACCCCAAAAAAGATATGAAATCTAATTTTTGCCCCGCCATCCACTCTTCCGTTCTTCGAAATACCTAATGACTTTAAATTCCGACCCCACCCCAAACGATTTCAGAATTTTAGTCTGATTTTCTCACTCTCTTCACCAACACGCAGTCTTGGTGGGGTACCTCTCATCATTATTAAACGTAACAAATTTATAAACCGCTAAAGTAGAACAGAGGAACAGAGTGGTCCCTATCTCCTAGTGGTTAAACGAACCGAGGTACCCCACTATCGCCAATGTAAGCTGTGGCGTATAATATACTCTTAGTAGCTACCGCATTTTTTGACTTGCCGGGCGGAGCCCTACTGCGCTCCTTAATACATTCATTTCTCGTCAAATGGGCAATATTCTGTTTCACGGCTGCTCTGTGTCTTGTCGAGAAAGCTATGTGCTATAGATACCAGACAGACCTGGTTGATCCATATCGATACATTCATTTCTTGTCAAATGGACAATATAATGTTTCACGGCTGCTCTGTGTCTTGTCGAGAAAGATATGTGCTATAGTTACCAGACCTGGTTGATCCATATCGATACATTCATTTCTTGTCAAATGGACAATATTATGTTTCACGGCTGCTCTGTGTCTTGTCGAGAAAGCTATGTGCTATAATTACCAGACAGATCTGGTTGATCCATATCGATACATTCATTTCTTGTCAAATGGACAATATTATGTTTCACGGCTGCTCTGTGTCTTGTCGAGAAAGCTATGTGATATAATTACCAGACAGATCTGGTTGATCCATATCGATACATTCATTTCTTGTCAAATGGACAATATAATGTTTCACGGCTGCTCTGTGTTTTGTCGAGAAAGCTATGTGCTACAGATACCAGACCTGGTTGATCCATATCGATACATTCATTTCTTGTCAAATGGACAATATAATGTTTCACGGCTGGCCTGTGTCTTGTCACTCTGAGCAATTCATTGACAGTTTTATTATTAGCAGAACCATAATTACTAGGCTTAAATCTGTCATGTCCAATTCAATTATAATTGAAATTTAATTTACGAGTCAGTATATTATGAGTAGCGTAGCTGCATTTATTGAATGCATATTCTACACTAGAACACTAGTGTTGCACACTTTGAAATCAGCGGAAATGGAAATTTTACTTTGCCCCCCCCCCCCCCAAAAAAACCTCAACACTTAATGGGCTCAAATCGGTAATATCCCTCAAATAATTAATTGTATTTCTAGTTTTAGTTCGTAGTAGATACCGAGATATGCCTTCCGATGTTATCATGCCATCAGATCAATCATCCTTGTCACACCATTATAAAAGGCAAATTTCCACCTCGTAACCTAAGGAATACAGAATGAAAAAGAACATATAGCCCACCTCATATCAACTCAAGAAATTGACAAGACAATAGCCAAGATCTATAAGAAAATAGTACATACTAGAATGGTAGAAGATACACTAACGAGATACAAACCAAACAGGGTATTGCACAGTAGACCATCGGAAATAGCCAAAGACGAGCAGAAATCACCTAGATGCAGCAGAACCATTCTGTCCCAACTCCGTTCTGGCTGGTCCAAACACCTCAATACCTGCAAACTTACCTGCACCGAATTGATCAAACCATTGAAAATGTGTGCCCCAAGTGTAACGAGAGCCCTCATGATACTACCCACCTCTTCAACTGCTCATCAAATCTTACAACCCTGGCACGAGAAAACTTAAGTAGGGGCTACACACGTAGAGAAATCTTTATATTTTCTGACAGCCAAGCAGCTATAAAGGCCGTTAGTAGCTTCCAGAGTAGATCAAAGCTAACCTGGGAGTGCCTGCAAACCCTAACAGAGCTGGGCAGACTCAACAGGGTATACCTGGAGTGGGTACCTGGACATAAAGGGATTGNCCATCATCACAACAATAACATCAGTATTAACCCCACCACCACTTCCATCATCACAACAATAACATCAGTATTAACCCGACCACCACTACCATCATCACAACAATAACATCAGTATTAACCCCACCACCACTACCATCATCACAACAATAACATCAGTATTAACCCCACCACCACTTCCATCATCACAATAATAACATCAGTATTAACCCCACCACCACTCTCATCATCACAACAATAACATCAGTATTAACCCCACCACCACTTCCATCATCACAACAATAATATCAGTGTTAACCCCACCACCACTACCATCATCACAACAATAACATCAGTGTTAACCCCACCACCACTCCCATCATCACAACAATAACATCAGTGTTAACCCCACCACCACTCCCATCATCACAACAATAACATCAGTGTTAACCTCACCAACACTTCCATCATCACAACAATAACATCAGTGTTAACCCCACCACCACTCCCATCATCACAACAATAACATCAGTATTAACCCCACCACCACTTCCATCATCACAACAATAACATCAGTGTTAACCCCACCACCACTCCCATCATCACAACAATAACATCAGTGTTAACCCCATCACCACTTCCATCATCACAACAATAACATCAGTGTTAACCTCACCACCACTACCATCATCACAACAATAACATCAGTATTAACCCCACCACCACTACCATCATCACAACAATAACATCAGTATTAACCCCACCACCACTACCATCATCACAACAATAACATCAGTATTAACCTCACCACCACTTCCATCATCACAACAATAACATCAGTGTTAACCCCACCACCACTCCCATCATCACAACAATAACATCAGTGTTCACAACTATAACATCAGTGTTAACCCCACCAGAACAATAACATCAGTGTTAACCCCACCACCACTACCATCATCACAACAATAACATCAGTGTTAACCCCACCATCACTTCCATCATCAGAACAATAACATCAGTGTTATCACTTAAATTGCACTTTTTTGAATGGAATGTGGGTATATTTACAAACTAAACAGTATTTCATTTTGAATATTTCAATGAGGCAAGCAAACGGGTGGTCTGTCTCATTTAGAAAAATAAATAATTAGTTCGAATTCATTGGATCTATTCAATAAAACTCTATGAGCTTTCGAATGACATAGACTAACAACAAAAAATATACACTGCTAACATTTTGAACTAGACATGTATTCATACAAAATAATGACAATATACAGGAGGTTTCTTCCGCATGAATAGTTTGAACATACATAAATGTTTTTTTTTTTTTTTTTAATTGGTAATGATATTATCAATTANCCTCCATTCGCTGGAAACTTGCAAACCAGCTACCCACATTGACCTCACCCAGCCTGAGTTGGGCCGGAAAAATGAGCCAACGATACGTGGTGTTCCGAAGCGGTCACCCATCCAAATACTGACCACGCCCGACGTTGCTTAATTTCAGTGATGTGACGGAAACTGGTGTATTCAACGTGGTATGATCGTTGGCTATACATTAATGTTCAATTATTACTTTCTTCTCATTTCTATATACATCTCGTTCGGCTTGTCCAGGGAGGTAGGTACCGAATTCTTCTCAGTCGAATCGAAATGAATGATCTTCACTTGATGTGATCATGTTTTGGGGGAACTGACACTCCTGAGCCTCCTTCTTCTTATCTGGTTACACAGGCCGTGAGGGTCCATAACCTCCAATGCGTCTTCTACACCTTATTCTACGTTAATACATGTCGTCAAAATTATACTTATTATGCCTCCATCGGCAGGATGATGAGGCAACAAAATTGTTGCAAATGAATTTTTACTTAATTAAAGCTATTTTTCTCTTTTACATTTTCTATTAATATGTATGAATTATTTCTTAAAAAAAGGGCTTGTCCCGTAAATATACTATATTATTGAAAAAAAAAAAATTATGTATCAACTACAATGAATTTGATGAGCCACGAGCGCTTTCGTCAGTTACGACATTCTCAAGTTGAGAATGTCGTAACTGACGAAAGCACTCGTGACTCATCAAATTCATTGTAGTTGATACATAATTTTTTTTTTCAATTATTTCATAATGACTACAAACATCCTAAATACCATATCTAAACTTACTATATTATTATTATTCCATATTGAGCCGTCTGAAACCATTCTTCTCCATCCTCTTGAGGGGTTTTAATTTTATCATTCCATCGTTTCCTCGGTCTTCCTTGTCCTCTTTTGTTTGTTAGTTCGTAATTTAATTTAAAACTTTTCTTTAATATTATGTCTTCGCTCATTCGCGCCACATGTCTCGCCCATCTCTTGACTGTCTTTCACATTTTCTGTTATAACTTTATCCTCATAGAGTGCCCGTATTTCTCTATTTTTCCTAATCCTGAACAGTCCTGTTGCTTCACATTTTCTATTATAACTTTATCCTCATAAAGTGCCCGTATTTCTCTATTTTTCCTAATCCTGAACAGTCCTGAATCTTCACATTTTCTATTATAACTTTATCCTCACAGAGTGCCCGTATTTCTTTATTTTTCCTAATCCTGAACAGTCCTGTATCTTCACATTTTCTGTTATAACTTTATCCTCATAGAGTGCCCGTATTTCTTTATTTTTCCTAATCCTGAACAGTCCTGTATCTTCACATTTTCTGTTATAACTTTATCCTCATAGAGTGCCCGTATTTCTCTATTTTTCCTAATCCCGAACAGTCCTGTATCTTCACATTTTCTGTTATAACTTTATCCCTCATAGAGTGCCCGTATTTCTCTATTTTTCCTAATCCCGAACAGTCCTGTATCTTCACATTTTCTGTTATAACTTTATCCCTCATAGAGTGCCCGTATTTCTCTATTTTTCCTAATCCCGAACAGTCCTGTATCTTCATCCCGTGTAGGTCCATAAATCCGTCTCAAAATCTTACTCTCAAAGGTTTGCAGCATTTTTTTTTTGTTCTCGTTGTTAATGACCGCGTTTCGCATTCGTTGAGCAGGACAGGCAGAATAACAGTCTTGTAAATTCTTATCTTGGATATTCAAGATACATGTTTGGATCGAAATAGGTTGTCTAGGGCAGTGTTTCCCAACTGGTGTTCCGAGGAACCAAGAGGTTCCGTGAGTTGATGCCAAGGGTTTCGCGAGAAAATTGGAGAGGTATAATTTTACACTAGATAAAATGATGTTTTGAACTCATTCACCGAGGATTTCGTAGAAATCTTAAATGAAGAATTTAAAAACAGTAAAATGGACTTTGGATGGATATAGAACAATTCCATGAACCTAGAAAAAATGGTAAAGACAGATAGCTCGGTGAAAACACGCATACCTAACATAAACAAGATCGCGGCCACCTTATGCTCTGTGCTTTTCAGCCTATTCAAAAACAAAGGACAGATTTCAAAATTAACCAGATACTGCTTCAAATATGCGTATACAGCTCTCAGGTATCACACTCGACTTGACAGCAATCATGAGCGTGAAAAGATATCAATCATCACATTAGCTCATGTAGTTTTCTGTTTCATAAAATTATAATTATTATCATTGTTAACAAACAAATTTTTGTATATTTTTTAAAATTAAAATGTACTAATATATTACAGAAAGTTTAGCAACCTAAATTACGAGTTACTTATTTACGTACTCTTTTTTTGTAGTCAAAGGCTATATTTTTTTAATATGACATGGTAGGTATACAATTATACATGGGTGTTTTAAATGAGTAAAGGAGAATGAAGTGCTAGAAGTCATAAAAATGCACGGATAAGAAAGTACATTGACAAAGGGGGTGGTGGGGGCGTTTAAAAAATTAAAGGTTCCGCAAATGTTTCAATTTTTTAAAAAGGTTCCGTGGAGAAAAGAAGTTGGAAAACACTGGTCTAGGGAAAAATAGCATCGAATGGCTTTTGTAATCCTTGCATTTATTTCTTCTTTCATGAGATTCTTTTCATTGATTTGAGTTCCGAGGTATGTAAAGTTTTTTACCACCTCCTATGTTTGGTTATTAAGGAGCCTCCAAATAGATTATTATCAAAAGTACCCTAATTTTTTTTTTTCGTTTATTGAGAAATTTGGGGAAGTACCTAATAAAAATAAAATGTAATTTTGGATCCACCAGCAGATAAGTGCTTATTTATTCTCACCAGCAGATAAGTGCTTATTTATTCGCACCTCGAAACAATATCAACAACACTTATCTAAGATTATAATTTGCTAATATACTTCCATTATCTTTACACTTGTGATTTGAATTGGCATTTTGTTCTTCTATAATAACAGCTTAAATGAAGATGGTAAAACTTTGTGCGTTTTATTCGAAACTGGACAAGAAAAATCAATTTGAAATAAAGGAGAACTAAAACAAGTAACCAAAGTCATCACCAAATCAACATCATGAAATTATTAATTAAAAAAAAAAAATAATGCTCTCATTATAGCTGGAATTTCTCTATTGACATTCATTCCATTTTTCTAATGACATTCCATTCACATTTCCCTATTGACATTCCATTCATATTTCCCTATTGACATTCCATTCCCATTTCTCTATTGACATTCCATTCTCATTTCTCTATGGACATTCCATTCATATTTCCCTATTGCCATTTCATTCCATTTCCCTCTTCCAATGATAATAATTCCACTATTCATTACTTGTCACTGGTAATTACTGAGAACATGTATAGTTACATAGAATAACAGGTAATTAATAATCATGTATAATTAATGACCTTAGGTGTAAAATAATTAATTAGGTTTTTTTTTTAATTTGTCTTAGCGTCTTTTTAACATCTATTGGTCATTTGAGACCGGTGTTTTACCCTACATTCGCTGGAAATTGCAAACCAGCAACCGATTTTAGGTAGCTATACTATGTTTGTTTAAATGTTACTATGTTACGGTTCGTTGCTAGGTAGGGTAATTGTTCTAGGTAGGGTAATATAGGACCACCTTAAGACAATTTTGGCATTCAAAACCTTATATCTCCGGATCAGATTATAGTCGAAAAACATTTTTGGTGTTATTTTAAAGGGAATTAAGTTGTAAAAATGATGCTGTATTAACATTTACTAATAAAAAGTGCAAGTGTTCCTAATTTTGACCCTTTTGTCTCATAGTGTTCCTAATTTTGGACCCACGTTCTAATTTTTGGTACATATCCATTTTAATATTTGGTACATACCCATTTTTACCAAATATTGGAATTTGGTCCATTTAAGGGTCATTATTGAAGCTATTGGGGTGAAATTAATTTCTACGTATGGAAAATATTGTTTTCTATCTTGCAAACACAAAATATGATACAACAAATAAGAAAATAGAAGTACATACCTTATGACGCACATCGATCTCCTTAAGAAAAATCACTTTTTTTTTAATCGAAATTTCTATTTTAACTCTTGCACACTACACGAGCGATTGATAACCGCAATTGTAAAGAACTTGTGTCCCTTTCATCTGATACGACGCACTTTTTAAAATCTTTGCTCGTTCCAGAGATATGAGGATAATAAAATAGAGGGTCTAATAAATGGCACAATTAGCCTAGTTATTCAGTTATTGATTTTCATGATCTCTAGAAGAAAATTTTGTAAAGATTGAAAGTTATTAAATTAAATACATTTTTTCAAGATTAAAGAAGATTAAAGAAAGTCAATTATTTTCAGTTAGATTACAGTGAATCACAGTTTATGTGGGTAACGAACTTACGTTGTACCCAAGCTATACCCACATTAACCTCATCCAGCCTGAGTTGGGCTGGGAAAATAGTCAGTATCACGAGGCCATGAACCCACGTGAATGCCTACATGGTACAACTTTTCTGGACGTTGCTCAACTTTAATGATCGAACTGGTTAATTAGACTTTGTCATTGATATCGAATTCATAAACCGAACGTGTTAAATGATACTTATTTTGTCAAAGAGATGAGAGACTATTTATGTCTTTAGGCGCGCCTGATGAAACGGATAGATAGAGCCTGCTTGTGATTAATAGATTTTTAAATTACCTGTACTACCTTAATTGTAAGGGAAACCAGAATAAAATACTCCGGCGTCTTTCAAATTTGCCAATATCTGTACATGGCGTAATTGTATGGGCGACACATATCAATTCTAATTTCGTGTTTTTAGGAAAACATCAATAATTAATCCTGATTTCTCACTTTTATTTACATTATATTGCGTTTTATAAGTATAGATTATAAACTTCACTAGAGTTAAACACGGAATGCTTAGGTAAACAGCAAACGTAACACGCAATAACTTTAGCATTTTCTACGCAAGACTTAATCTCATATTGCGCTACCAGCTACTGTCTACACACAAGGCAGTGCTCCATTTCTTGGCAGTTTTGGCATCACCACTAGTGATGGCATATCGTTCAAAAATATATCGAAATTTCGACGTATTAAATTTCAAATATATCGATACATGAGAAATCTATCGATATATATCTGTTTATTAGAAATTAGAATTTTACGAGGTGAATTGATGAAAATGTCGTCCCCTCTCTGTATTTTCCTAACCTAACCCTCCCCTACTTTCCAGTTTCCACCAATGACCAATTTCAAAGGGATAAGTAGGATCCCATTAAAATAGAAAACTTCGATTTAAAAAAATGGATAACTTCAAATTTTATCGCTATATTAAGAACTTTGAAAAAAAAAAAACTAAATTAGTGTACATATTAAATGACAAAAAATATATCTATATATGAAACGATATACCTTGAAAAATATATCTATATATGAAACGATATATCGTGAAAAAATATATTGATATAATATATCGATACATCGGAAGAAAATATATCGATATAATTATTTCGATTTTCGATATATCGTGCCATCCCTACCTTCCGTAAGCTTCGTATTGCAGTCGTTCTTCTATATGCCTACTCATTAGGTACATAAACTGCATAGAATCACCCTTTATTATTTTTTTCAAAATATAAAGCTATCCCCATCACAAAACTTTTATGTAAATAAACTGTCTATTCTCTTTCACCTGTCTGGAATCGAAAATAATAAATAATTGTGTAACCAAAATCTAATTTTTCATTTTTCAAAATGACATTTTTGACATTCAATGTATTTTCAGTCTGTCAGATCCATGCGTTTTGAGCAAGATAGAACGTCACTTGTTTTCAAGGGGAGAAAAAAAAAAGTTTGACTGACTGTCTTTCGCTGTAGTAACAAAATTTAAATAAATGTTGCATTTGGGGGTTTTGATGGAGAATATGAAGTTAATTTGGTAAAGATAATATCTGGCGATGATAGATGATAAAATAATATATTTTGGTGTGAATCTCTTTGGAGACTGGATTTTTTTGTTAAAAGATTTTTTTTTTCTCTTGAGAAAATTGAAAGAATTTTTCATTTGAGAAAGTTGATATGAATTAAAAAAATGAAAGAACAAATAAATAAATGGTTTTTTTTTCTGTTATCATGTCACAACTTGGAGGCTCACTTTGTAGAATTCTCCCAATATATCTATTATTATCCAATTACATTGAAATATTGAACTTTACCTACAATGTTGGCACTGGGTCGCTATGCGCATTTATCTCCATAGCTACTTATTGTCCTAACGATTTTGAGTGTATAACGAAACATACAAACCAGAGTGACATAGTTTTGCTCCTGCCAGGAGTCGAACCCGGGTCTTCCGAGTGGTAAAGAAAGATAAAATAGAAATTGTTAAATTCTACTAAGGGAATGTGATAATACACAGGAATGAACTTCGAAAATATTAAAGTTCATAAACTGAGCTCTGAAACCCTGGCAGATATAAAAGAAATTTCCTGAAGTAGGAATTCCCTATTTTTTTCTACTAACAAGTAGAAAAAAATGGGGGGCATTTTGTAAAATTCGACCGTACAACACAAATTCGTTTTTAACTTTTTTTTTATCTGAAGCCAAAAAAAGTTATAAGCGACTTTGTAAGTCGAAATTTTCATAATGACCGACATTTTGAAAACGAAACGAAAATCTCATATGCTCAATAGATTTTCTTGTTGAAGGAAAGAATTTAAATATTTTTAATTTTCGTCGATTCGCGACGAAAATTAAAAATATTTAAATTCTTTCCTTCAACGAAAAAATCATCTTTAAAGACATTCCTATATTATAATTATTATTATTATATGCTCAATAGAGTATTTTATGTTGAAGTGACGTGTCCTATCCACCCTGTTTCTGTGTCAAAGTTTTTCAGGTTCAACCTGTATAAAATACACATGTTCAAACACATATTATATTATACTAGCAGTTGTGCTCCGTGCTTCGCCGCGGTTTAAATTTTGTAGTATTTGACCGAAAAATCAGTTTTATCTCGAAAATGATTTTACATAGTTCTGATAATTTATCTGATGTCCAGAACTATGCGCCTATTTCGCTTGGCGCATTAGAATGATAGCCGCTCCCGTGCTAACATTCTTCCATACAATAAATTAAAACAAAAAACCTTCCAAAAACATTTATTTATTATTATTTATGAAGATTCTAGTCTCGAATCATTCGATTCATCATCAGTCTAGTCGAGTCGAAGGATGGAAGTTGATGTTAATTTCCATCCTTCTACTCGACTAGACTGATGATGAATCGAATGATTCGCAACTAATTTCTTCATAAAAAAGTAATAATAGTAATCAGAATTTTTGGTAAGTGTTTGATTATAATTTATTTAACTAGATATTTCATTAATATGTAAATAAAATCAAAACTATTATTTCTTTTAAGTATTACAAAAAATCTAAGGAAAAATGTGTGTAAAATGATATAGAGATTGTGGAGCAGGTGGTCGAGTCAGTCATATTTCATGCAATTAATTGAACGAAACACAATTCGAGTTCAATTATAATATTTGAAATGATATTTAACTAATTATTTATGATTTTTTTAGCACGACAGACTTCATAAATCGTTTGTAAATTAAGATATCTGTTTGAGGGTCATTCAAAGGAGTATAAATAATTATTTTTATTGAGAAATTTGATATTTGAAATGTTTACCTTGTCATGTGTCATGCTTTACAGAAATAGTTTCAATAAATTTTTCATTCCATTTTAATTTAAAATTAATAATTTATATATAAATCTAATGCCACAAAATCTGGAAAAAGAAGTTTTTCAGCAAATGTTCTGTTTTAACCAAGTAATGTCTGCGAAACATAGACTTTCACTGAACGAATTAGGGGTAGATGCACAGAGAGCGATGAAAAATCCATGATAAATATCAAGAATACATATCGACAATGATCCGCAGCATTTAGAATATTGACTAGAGTGAAGGATATTGGTAGTGACTGAAGTAAACAAACGAAATGTAAATGGACAATTGGACAGGGCACATTGTAAGAAATTCGATGAAAGATGAGCGAAGGCAGGCAAGTGATAAATAAAGTTCAAAGCAATTAAAAAGATCTCTTGGTGGACCCCAGGGGAGGACCGTTGGGAAAATATTTTAAGGAAGCACCGGGTGGATTTATTAAATCATAATAATTATAAAAATTAACTTATTTATAAAACATGCTTTTCCCCCATATGATAGAACTCCAATATGATTTAAAAATATTGTTTAAATCATATTGGAGTTCATGTAAATTGTTTTACGAAACAATGCAGAAGCAAAATAATAATAATAATTTAGAATTAAATTATTTTCAATAGTTTCAATCTGAAAAACTCTGCCAAATAGACACTGGGGTTATTATAATAGTCCTTATTTATACTGCCCGAATAAGCCAGTCAGAACAATACACCACCAAACCCATTTATTATTATTATTACAGTACTGGCTAAAAAAATGACCCCCCCCCAAAAAAAAAAAAAAAAAAATTGGACATAAATGGACCATAAATTTTACGTATATAACAAATTTCAAATCTCTGACTCTTACTGTTCTCTTTGTCGACAGGATTAATGAAAACAGCAAAAAGCCGTAAAAACCGACAGCGGCATATTCGATTACTGTGAAACTCCTAATATGACATACATATCAAATTTCGACTTTCTAGCTCTTATCATTCTCTTTTCAGACATCAATACCGAAAACCGATAAAAAAATCGGAAAAACCCACCAAGGGTATATTCAGACCCCCCAAACGACCTATATATCAAATCGGTCAACGCTAAGTTGCAATAATGATCATGAAGGCGGACGGCGCGGCGGACAAACGGATATTTTTTATTCGATTTTTGGATTCTAATTTACGTATCTTTGTTGACCAGGGGGGGTGGGGGGGGGGGATTTTTTTTCGCGACAATTCCAAAGGTTCATTATTGAAAATAATAAAGAATAAATGGACGTCGTAATTTTTTTTTATATCGTTTTATGGAGGAAAGAAGTTTAAATTTTCGTCTATTGACTTTTTCAGTTTAGAGAGAGAGAGAGAAAAAAAATCTATATGGACGTTCAAAATATATATCTATGAACGTTCAAAATGATGCTACCTACTAATGCTTAGTTATGAAAAGTATATTTTTGAGAGTATAATTGTTCAAAAACGACTAAAACAAAACAAAAAAATCTAATGATTTTTACGTTTTCCTCACATTAAATAAAACGAACATAAGAGAACTGATTAAGTTAGGGGCAGTAATAGATATATTTTGATATTGATTTTTGGTTTATTATATTCAATGATGAACCTTTGGAATCATCACGGAAAAAAAATATACTCCCGCCCCAAAATTTGATACTATACGTTTCAAGGTACGTAGAATTAAAAAATCGAAAAAAAAAAAAATCCGTTTGTCCGCCGTACGCCGTGATGGGCACTTTTATCACTAATTGTGCCTCGAAACTTTTGGGTGCAATCGAATACAACCTTGCGATTTTTGACGCTTTTTAGCGATTTTTAGTATTGCTATCTAAAATGAGAATGGTAAGAGCTAGAGATTTGAAATTTTGTAAATATGTCATATTTGGAGTCTCAGTTAGCTCCGAAACTTTTGGGTTTAATGAAATATACCGTGCAATTTTTGACGCTTTAAAGCGGTTTTCATTAATCCTGTCTAAAAAGAAAATGGTAAGAGTCAGAGACTTCAATTTTAGTAGGTATGCCAAATTTAGGGTCTAATTGCGCCCCAGATTTGGAATCGTCACGAGAACTAAATGGTTTATTATTTTTTGCCAGAAAAATAATAAACTCATGAGTCACATTGGCAAGAATTGGCAAGTTTTTTTTTTAAAGAACAACTTTCCAAAAATTTCACTTTCAAAATACCTTTCCATACAATCCCGTCTATTTTTTAACGGATATAAAGTTTGTTTAGTACTCTTATATTTTGCTCATATAACTACTTAATACTGTAAAAAAATAAATGGAAGCGATTATCGGACTGTATACAATTAACCCAATGTTTACCTATTAATCCCAGAGACGTTCTGGTTGATTCACAACAAACATGGCCTGGATGCAATGGATACAATAATATCATTTGAAATCTAAATGAAATGTTGCTTATATCTTACAAACTTATGTTGCCACTCCAAATCAAAACAAACTCGTTAATCTAATGAAAGATATCAAAATGTTTGTGTAATCTCTTTCCATTGAGATTCGTTTACACAGACGTTATGAACGAATAGTTCCGTGAACTGTAGATCGCACTCACTTAAAATTGACATCATGAAGCGGCAAAAATGAAACAAATTCGGTGAACGTAATAAATGTCCATACCAAGTGTCATCAGAATCGTGGCGTTCGAGAGTTATTGTGAAAAAAAAACTTATCATGAGGCCCAAAAATGAAACAAATTCTGTGAACGTAATAAATGTCCATACCAAGTGTCATCAAAATCGTGGCGTTCGAGAGTTATTGTGAAAACAATTGTATCATGGGGCCCGAAAATGAAACAAATTCTGTGAACGTTATATACCTATGTCCATACCAAGTGTCATCAAAATCGTGAAAATCGTGGCGTTCGAGAGTTACTGTAAAAACAATCTTATCATGAGGCCCAAAAATGAAACAAATTCTGTGAATGTTATAAATGTCCATACCAAGTGTTATCAAAATCGTGGCGTTCGAGATTTATTGTGAAAACAAACGTATCATGAGGCCCAAAAATGAAACAAATTCTGTGAACGTAATAAATGTCCATACCAAGTGTCATGAAAATCGTGGCGTTCGAGAGTTATTGTGAAAACAAACGTATCATGAAGCCCAAAAATGAAACAAATTCTCTGAACGTTATATATGTCCATACCAAGTGTCATCAAAATCGTGAAAATCTTGGCGTTCGAGAGTTACTGTAAAAACAATCTTATCATGAGGCCCAAAAATGAAACAAATTCTGTGACTGTTATAAATGTCCATACCAAATGTCATGAAAATCGTGGCGTTCGAGAGTTACTGTGAAAACAAACATATTATTATGAAAATTCGTGGGGTTAAAACTAGTTCTCAATTTCGCTTTCCTTGGCTTAACGTCTCGTGAACTTCTAAGGTTAATTGAGACGGGTGGCGTCTTACCCTCCAATTGCTGGAAACTTACTAAGCAGATATCCACAATGACTTCACCCAGCTTGAATTGGGACGGGAATAGAGCGAACTCCGCTGGACATTGCTATACTTCTATGGTCTAACGAAAAGTGATCTTAACCAGCCTGGAAATTTTTTTTTTTTTTAATTTGGCTTAACGTCTCTTTATAATCTATCTAGGGGATTTCATCCTCCATTAGCTAGAAACTTGCAAACCAGCTATCCACATTCACCTCACCCAGCTTGGGTTGGGCCGGAAAAATAGCCAACATCACGAGGGCGCGAACCCACGTGGACACCCACATGGAATACCTTCGCTGGACGTTGCTTAACTTCAGTGATCTATCGGGAACTGGTGTATTCAACGTACCATATACGCTGGCTAGTGGAAGTAATACATTTGGATTCAATCTACATATTACTACAATACTCCTATAATGGTACTAGCAGAAAGCCAGGCCTTATAGCACAGTGCACATCTTTGTATTTGTTTTTCTTTGCATATATATATAGATATATATATGATACATGCAAAGATCTAAGCTATGAAATAAGATAGTATGCGACTGTCTGCGAGCAGCCAAACTGATGTAAACCGATCTTTTTCTTTACGTCATGTAGGGCTACTGTCAGAAACACCTATATCAGTTTTATTGGCAGGGGGTCTGTTAACGTGGAGACATTTATTTACCACTAAGTCAGCTATGTCGTTTAGTTTTGTAACAAGATCAAACTTTGCTGTTTGTTTACTGAAGTACTTATTCTTTCAGCATTTTATGTTTTCAACATTTTCTTATCTTCAGGCAGGATTTTGTTACAAAAAGTAATGTTGCTTGTTTCAGTCACATTTTTAATTTCTTTCTGTCTTTCATTTTTGTCAAAAAAAAAAGGTCTCATATTAAAATTCGTTTTATAACATGGCTGGGGACAGGGGCGTACACAAGGGGGGGGGGGCTGGCCGGCTATAGCCCCCCCCGAATTTTTTTTTCAGGTTAAGCCATCCCATGTGAAACGCGAGTACGGCGAGTGTATATCATCTAACCCTGTGCTTCTTTTTCAATGTCACGCAGAAAATACTTTTTGGGATACTTACATAACAAAGTGCAAAGTTTTCTACATTCCATATCCTATAAAAAGGAAAGTATTGTAATGGGCTGAAATTTTCGATGTCGAGTTTTCAATGCCAAAACACGTTTTGGGGTCCCCAGAACCCGAATCTCGAGTTTCAGCCATTGGTCCGTGTGTGTGTGTGTGTCTGGTCCTGCTTTGAAAACTGTTTTTTTTTTTTTATTTG
>CM022874.1:46554257-46571779 GCA_012654025.1 Pachypsylla venusta
GATGGAGGAAGACGAAATAGTATTTTGATTCAAGGGATGGAGGAAGACGAAATAGTATTTTGATTCAAGGGATGGAGGAAGACGAAATAGCCTTTTGATTCAAGGGATGGAGGAAGACGAAATAGCCTTTTGATTCAAG
This sequence comes from Pachypsylla venusta, assembly GCA_012654025.1. Classification (NCBI taxonomy): domain Eukaryota; kingdom Metazoa; phylum Arthropoda; class Insecta; order Hemiptera; family Aphalaridae; genus Pachypsylla; species Pachypsylla venusta. Next base: position 46,554,397 of record CM022874.1, read on the forward strand.
GGATGGAGGAAGACGAAATAGTCTACCAATTGTTTGGTACTAAAAGACCACATTTATTTTGCTCGACAAGCAGATCATCATCAGCATCAGAAAAGTAAGCCGTACCCAAATTGTGTGATATATTATTATGTTCTCTAATGAGAATGATTTCAGTGACTTTTTATAAATTTCGTACCACGAAAATAAAAAAAAATTAGTAATTAATTAGCGGAATATAATAATTAACAACAATAATTAAATAACGGAATAAATAATTACTTCAAAATACTTCGAAAAACAGTAAAAATTGATCATCTCACATCAAATAGTCGGTAACGACTACAATTATATTCTACAATTTCCGAACGACTCTCAACAGCTCAACGACCGTCTTGTACGATAAACCTGACAGTCGTTGGGAGGAACACGGTCTCACTGAAATGCCTTTACCACAGTGCTCCAATAGAATCGTACAACGATCATCGTTCACTAATAATCGTTGCAGTCGTCCCGAGGAACACGCACCTTGAGCAATGTCCAAGGAAGTGCCCGCGTAGGTTCATGTCATTGTGATGTGATGCTAGCTATTTCCGATCCAAGTCAGGGTGTGTTAGATTAATTTGGGTAGTTGGTTTGTAAATTAAGGCTACAACCCCCGTCTTGAATGACCAATAAATGTTAAAGAGTCCTTCTTTTCTGTCATCACTCAAAACTTTCAGCAACTCCTTGGTTAGGTAGTTATTTTTGAAAGAAGAAAATTTAGCTCTTGTTTACAAAAATATATAAATAAACTAGTGTGCTAAACAATAATAAATAATTTGTGTAATTCCTTGCACTTGGCTGCATGCGTGTCACCAGTGTCACCTGTTCATGCAACCAACCTCGTCACATCCAATCCTAATTATTACCTTCATGTCAATAACAGTGATCAAGAATACACGAGAATATAATTATTGTTCAGATACATCACACATATCTAACAAAAACAAACCAATATAACACTGTCGTTAAAATTAATCAGTGCCGAAGATTTCAGTTTTAGGTACCAGTAGTTATGTGAACCATACTGAAATAATGTGCCAACATAGGACCCCGAATGGGGCGAGTAGGGCCCAATCTAATCAGCCAATTCTGGGAAGGTAATGCCTTTCGAGGGTTATGAAAGCTGGGTCTAGCTAGACCCCCATTTCGAAATGTTACATAGAAATTTGTATTGAAATAAGCACTTCGAAAAAAATCTATCCAAAATGAAGAAAAAACTCAGCCAATGTGACACATGGTTTTATTATTTTTCTGGCGAAAAAAACTTTGGGAGGGTACCCCTAAAAAAAATTGAGGGGGGATTCTCGTGACGATTCCAAATCTGGGGCGTATTTAGACCCCAAATTTGACATACCTACCAAATTTGAAGTCTCTGGCTCTTACCATTCTCTTACCAGACAGGATTAATATAAACCTCTTTAAAGCGGTAAAAACCGCCAGCGCAATATTTGATTGAACCCAAAAGTTTCGGAGCTGGATGAGACCCCAAATATGATATACATTCAAAATTTCAAATCTCTAGCTCTTACCATTCTCCTTTTTGACAGCAATACTGGAAACTGCTAAAAAGCGGCAAAAATCGTCAAAAGTGTATTCGATTGCACCCAATCGAATACACCTTTGGGGCCTATATACCAGATTTCATCCAAATCGATCTACGCTAAATGGCAAAAGAGCCCATCACGGCGTACGGCGGACAAACGGATTTTTTTTTTATTTGATTTTTGGATTCTATGTACCTTGAAACGTATACTATCAAATTTCGAGGGGGGNGTATATCAAATTTCGAGGGGGGGGGGGTAATTTTTTTTTCCGTGACGATTCCAAAGATTCATTATTGGAAATAATAAACCAAAATTGGAATTTAAAATTTTGTATTTAATTGAGAACTGTGCTCAAAGCGGGGCCGGAGTTTCGGAGTTGAATTTGAGCTTTTGTATAGATACCTACTTTTCTTTTGACATAGCTCTTCAGTTTTTCCGAAAATTTAGGAGAACAACTCTCTCTCTCTCTGGAAGTAACTGATATTTCAGTGTTTTGCGAACTTTAAATTCTCACTCCCGATATAAGCCCCAATCTGTGTTGGAACGGTGTAGTGTGTAAAAACAAATCTTGCTATGTTTTCGACCCAATTTTGGTACAGATCTCAAAAAAAAATCTCAGTTACTTTTAATTTATTTTACTTTGAAAAAACTACACAAAAGTGATAGTTCTATTTAAGATTTCAAAGTTGACCACCCTAGTGCATTCCTGAAAGTGACCAAATTTGATAGCCAACTAAAAAATATTCCCCTTTGGAACAAGGAAATACGTGTTTTCGGTGTTTAACTTGTTATTCGAAATTCGAATCCGTTTTCGAAATATTGAGATCCGCTACTTTTTTTTCACAAACTCTGTATAAATAGTGCCTTTTTTTATTTATTTGAAAATAAAGAGAAGTTTTAACAATATAAGTCCTACCTTCCCTATCTAAGTACTAACTAGTCTAACCTATATCTTACAGTAAAAATTAAAGAGAAGTTTTAACAATATAAGTCCTACCTTCCCTATCTAAGTACTAAGTAGTCTAGCCTATATCTTACAGTAATAATTAAAGAGAAGTTTTAACAGTGTAAGTCCTACCTTCCCTATCTAAGTACTAACTAGTCTAACCTATATCTTACAGTAATAATTAAAGAGAAGTTTTAACAGTGTAAGTCCTACCTTCCCTATCGAAGTCCTAACTAGTCTAGCCTATATCTTACAGTAAAAATGGAACTAAATAATAAATCTTCGAATAACATTTTAATTATAAGTGTTAAAAAATGTTAACTTTTAAATAAATTGAAACAAAACACTTACCAAAAACACTATTTATAATTATTTTAGTTTTAAATCATTCGATTCATCAGTCTAGCCGAGTCTAAAGATGGACTCTGTCAACTTCCATCTATAGACTCGACTAGACTGATGAATCGAATGATTCGAAACTAGTTTATTTATAAATAATTATAAATAGTGTTTTTAGTAAATGTTTTGTTTTAATTTATATAAAAGTTAATACTAAATAATAATAATATAAGTATAAAATATTTTTTATATTTTACAAAGAGATTTATAAATTTTAATAAAAAAATTTTTTATTGAAATTTATATTTCATAATGACTGCAAACAACCTAAATACCATCTGTAAATTCAAGAGAGATTTATTTAGTTATGCAAAAAGAATTTTTTTTTTTTAAAAAAAAATAGGTAAAATTAGGCGAATTATGTCTAAAAAGCAGGTTCCTCAATATTGGTGTCCTATGCAATCATTTAATACCCCATTGAAAATAATTCGCCTAGTTTTAGACACTCTTGGAAGTCATATCTTGGAAATTTCAAATGGCCGCCATTTTTAAACCAAACACGCTAGACGTGTAATTTTTTTTGCAAAGTACTTATAATTCTATTGTCTTTCTGAAAATTTATCACAAGATGGGGGTTCGTATTTAAAAAAACAAAAGTTGGACCCATTGGGGCTACATGGGACCCGTCCCTGAAAAATTGGTCACACCATCAGGTGGTTTAATTTCGGGTATAATACCATGCAAAATTTCAAAACTACACATAAAGCTGTTCAAAAGATATTCAGGCGGTCTCGGACTTTTGGGACACCCTGTATACATGAAAACTTGTTGTTCTTTTTAGCTCTGCTAAGTACAGATTCATCCGCATGGATTGGTATTCACATCGTCTTCAACAATACGACACTACTTTGCTACATTTTTCAGTTCTATTTCTAACACGATTGTTATTGTTTTTACAAATTTCACTTCGAGGAAAATGATTAGGCAAACAAACATATTAATCATCGTTAGCAACATGTTCCTTTGACAGCAAAGATTGCTATGAATGAGTCATTAACTGAAGAACATAACCAGCTCTTTGATAAGTACTCTAGTCGATCTATGCCTGAATTAGGTTAAGTAATTGTGATTAGTACAGACAAAATGAGTCATCAAGTGAATTACATAACCAGCTCTTTGATAAATACACTAGTCAATCTATGTCTGAACGCTGATCAACCGTTGAAATATATAATAATAATACTAATAGTTTATCTATTTAAAACTGAAAAAATATACATTATTATGTCTTGTAAAGCTAATACGACGTACATTTCAATGGGGTACCTACTTTTAAGAGAAATTCAAATGGAAGGATAAGTGGGGAAACTATAGGAACTTAAACTTCATGGGGACACTATGTGAATTGAAAGTTCATAAACTCAAGTCACGAAAAATCGTCACGGGCTATGAGTTTCGCCCATCATCTTGGAAGATAATAAATGGTATGGGCAGTCGGACCCATGTCAATGATTGAAATATTATTACGTCAGTAACAAAATAATATTACAGAGTTGCTTTCTGTATTATTTTCAAGCATCAGATCAGGTGGTTTAGAACGTAACTCTGAAGAAACATCTCACAATCTCAAGTACCTATGACCTATTTTTACTATGGGAGTTAGTGAGTCATGATTGGATTGGAAGAAATCACGACTTGAGGATAAACACGAAGGTACACATCTATCTATGAAATCAACAGGTATCTTTAAGATGCTGAAGGTACTCCAAAAGCGGAGTGCAAGCCGTGATTCATGTATTCGCCATCTTGAAGGAAATTTTTCTTGAAAGAAGTGAAAACAAGGACATACTATATCATGACTTCTATTTTTAAACACATTCATGAATGCATGCTTTTTGTCAGAATTACAATCAATAAATTTAAAAAAAAATATGGCAACCAACCGAGTTTAATGATTACAATGATAAGATACAGACTTTATTGTATAAGGCGATAATGATGAGCTACTCTGCCAGCAGCTACTGAATGGGAATCCTAACCGAGTTTAGTGATTACAATGATAAGATACAGACTTTATTGAATAAGGTGATAATGATGAGCTACTCTGCCAACAACTACTGAATGGGAATCCTAACCGAGTTTAGTGATTACAATGATAAGATACAGACTGTATTGAATAAGGTGATAATGATGAGCTACTCTGCCAACAACTACTGAATGGGAATCCTAACCGAGTTTAATGATTACAATGATAAGATACAGACTTTATTGTATAAGGTGATAATGATGAGCTACTCTGCCAACAACTACTGAATGGGAATCCTAACCGAGTTTAATGATTACAACGATAAGATACAGACTTTATTGTATTAGGTGATAATGATGAGCTACTCTGCCAACAGCTATTGAATGATTACAACGATAAGACACAGACTTTATTGTATAGGGTGATAATGATGAGCTACTCTGCCAACAGCTACTGAATGGAAATCCTCCGGATTACAATATTCTATCATATACTTCTGAACTCTAACACTAAGCTTGCTGTCACTTCTAATTTCAATGTAAACATAAATATTGTTCTATAATATTCATAGAAGAAAACACTAATCAAACAATAAACAAAGTTAAAAATTCAACAAACAAATAAAAAATTCAAAGCTTGTCATAAACAACAAATAAAAAATGCTGATATTATTTTTTGTGATTTCAATTGAAGAAGAATAATGTTAAATGTAAATAAAATTGTATCAAAGATTTTTTTTTTCTTTTTTTTAGAAATACGTCAAAAATATTTGATAAAATAATTCAATTCATTTCGTTATATACTCTGACAGAATAATCAATGAAAAGCACAAATAGTATTTTAACAACACTTTGGAGTACAAAAGGAAAAAAAAATCACACAAGAAAACAAACGGGAAGAAAATATTTCACAATGTTCTTTTTTAGATCAGGAAAATATGACAGAATTTGGCGATTCAACCTGACATCCATTGGGCTTAATTTGAATTTATAGCCAGGGGGGCAGCTGCCCCCCCTTGTGTTTCCTAGTAAATCCAACTTACACTAGATACCTATTATGATTTTTCGGACAAAATTACACTAGATAAAAATACTTTTCACAAGTAACTTAAAAAAATCTGGTGTGAACATCACACGACTTTCCTTATCTATAAAAAGCGACAACAGCTAATTAGCGGTCAACAATATAAAATTACACTTCCACCTTAGTTGTATTCTTTTATTTCTTGTATGAAATTGATATGAATATGCACCAAATTTCAAGTTCTACCTCTTTCCATTCTGGTTTTAGGCAGATCCGCCAAAAAACGGCCATCAACCTCTAATTAGCAGCAAACAATATATTACACTTTAAATCAAGTTGTATTTTTCAATTTCTGTATGAAATTGATATGAATAGGCACCAAATTTTAAGTTCTAGCTATCACCGATCTCATTTTAAGCTGGATAAGCGAAACCCGCTAAAAAGCGGCATAATACCGCCAACGGTATATTCGATTACCACTAAAAGCTTATTTTGCCGTTCATGCCATAAAACTGACCTACACACCTAATTTCAAGTCTCTAGTACTTGCAGTTCTTGAGATATCTTGTTCAAAGTCGGACAGACTTTGAACAAGTGTGGTCTGTGGGGACCTCAAAACGTGTTTTGGCATTGAAAAATCGACATAGAAAATTTGAGCCCATTACAATGTTTTCCTTTTGAAAGTAAAAAAATCGACTTTAGCAAAAAGTTGACCCACCCCGGGTGACAAACTCGGCTGCCCCCCCTTAGATGAGATGTTGCGTACGCCCATGTTTATAGCAGTTTTGGAAAGGATCCTACTTTAACTATTACATTAACAATAACAGATAGTGAGGTATATATTCCCCTGCAGTTTCGCCGTAATCAACAAGAGCTATTCAATTGTCATTTCGAGGCTGAGTGCACCTCGATAAATCCAGCGATAAGAGGTGTCCTCAGTTGACTTCCATACGAGTGCTCACCACAAAAAACATTGCTTTATTTGAGCGAACTGGCGGGATACACCAGTATCGTTGGCTTATTCAGTAGGTGTGGTTGGACATATGTTTCTATAATCTGTGGGGGTGGTAGAAAGGGTACTTCGGCAATCGTTTTATCAATGTTGACGAGAGATCTTTTGATATCAAACTTGGAACTCAACATTAGCAAACCACACAAGTGAAAAACGCCAGAAATATGACGAAGTAGTGACATAACTGGGGGGCTCCTTCAGATTACTCATAAGATTGTGTGATGTACATTTTTTTATGTCTGTATTTGTTATGAGCGTACTAAAATGATAAAGTAGAACAGTTTGTTCTAAAAAATATTAACTTTTTAAATAAATTAAAACACCAAAAACAATATTAATTTATGAAGAAACTAGTTTCAAATCATTCGATTCATCGTTTTTCTAGTCGAGTCTAGGGATGGAAGTTGACTGTTCTAAAAAAGTCATTTAGAAACAAGATGTTCTTTTATTTTGTTCTATATGTTGTTTTATTTTGTTCTATTTCTGATATCAAAACTACCTACCTTAAAATTGAAAGAAACGAGAAAGAAAGAAATAACATCAGAATTAAGCTCAACACAAGTGCCTCATGGAAAATGACACAATTCAAAATGAGGGGGATTCTTTATTCTTCGCAACTATAACGAAGATTCAATATTTGCTTTCTATTATAAACGGACGGTTCAATGTGATACGACCTCCATAATTTTCTATGAGTGTGTGGTGTGAAACACTGATGAGGATTTTATATAATACAGCCAAAGGAAATTTCATATTAATCCGTTTTCCTACCACAGTAACCCAAACAATTGCATAATTTTATATAACTCATTTAATTGAAAATGTTATATAACTCATTTAATTGAATATTCCTAGTCCGGAAGTCTAGGTATGCAGCACCTCAAAAATATATTCTGCTCATTATGTTCTCGATCATATTAAGAATAATCTTCTTCTTCTTCTTTTCGAGTCCATCACGGAAAGAAATGGTTGTGGAAGGTGTGGGTAGCTATGCTACTCTTAGGATGCCGGACTAGATGTTGATTGGACGCGGCACAAGACCCGAATGAGGGTAAGATTTTACCGGAGCCAAATTTTTACGGGAGCCAAGTTTTACGTCAATCAATTTGTAAGGAAACTAATTTTTACGGGAGTCAATTTTTACCCATGTAGTAGGAACGCGGCACAAGTCCTGAATGAGGACAAGTTTTTACGGGAGCCACTATTATTTCATCATCGAGGCATGGCCGATGAAAACTTTTCTATAAGATCTCTGGTGTGGGGGACTTTCATCTTGACGTTTATATTGAACATTACAAACGAAATAAAAATCCTCGCAAATGTTAAAATAGTGGCTCCTGTAAAAATGTGTCCCCATTTGGGCCATGTGCCAAATCCCTCAACGAAATTGGCTCCCGTAAAACTCGGCTCCGGTAAAAACTAAAAAAAAAAAAAATTATTTGCATTTAACATTTTCCTTGGGCCTTGTGCCGAATCCTATGTTGACTGTACCTGCCCTTTCCATTCCATCCAATAGTGGTAAATATCTCAAATTAATGAACATGAAATTTCATGGGTTGGCTGGTCTCGAACCTACGCCCTACTGTTTACCAGTCAGATCGCCTTACCACTACACCACCTTTCTCTTAATCTACATACATTCTTTCCAAATGCCATCATTACTCGATAAATATTTCAAACCAATTCGCCAACTCATCTCATGTTAAACAAGAGTCATAAATTATTTCATTGATTATAATTTATGAGTTTCTATCTTGGTGAAAAACAGACTTTGCGTGATGTAAAATTATATTCATTTCCAATGTTAGAATTGAGAACCAATTATAGAATGGTAAAACAAATCTCTAAATACATATTATTATATTTATCTTGTTCCGTGAAATGCGCCACCACAAGTGGATTGCCTACGCAGATAATAACATCATCGGAGTTGTCATAAGAAAATGAGTTCCAGGATTTAATTTGATTTCAATGCCAAAGGTGTGCGTGTCCGACTCATAAATAAGTTCATGAACGTATTTTTCAATGTAGTTACACGTGTGTAACTATTCAGTGTAACAACCCATTAGATACAACACGCTGGGGCGCATCTGTAAACATTGGTTCTAATCAGACAAATAACATGATTGTGCTTCGTTCATAAGAGAGCGTAGCCAGCGTCCAGGGAACTTTGAATACATCAGTTCCAGTTAGATCACTGAAGTTAAGCAACGTTCAGCGAGGTTGTACCATGTAAGTGTCCGCGTGGTTTCGCGCCCTCGTGATGTTGGTTTTTTTTCCGGCCCAACCTAGGCTGAGTGAGGTCAATGTGGGTAGCTGGTTTGCAAGTTTCGTTTGCAACGAATGGAGCATAAAACCCTCGTTTTGAATGATATTAAAGAGACGTAAAGCAAAAAAAAAAAAATTCCGTAGGAACACAGAAGTTCAGCGAGGGCTTACTTGGTGGGCAATCACATATGTAGACGTTAAGACAATTTTTTTTTTTTTAAAAAAAGAGAGCGAAATTAAAAAGCACTTTGCAAATTTCATTTGCATAAATAGCAATCAATTCAATACTAAGAAAGTAGAATAATACAGGAAAGAATGCATTTTCAAAGAACGGAGAAGTGTTGAAATTTCTTGGTATCTCTTTTTTGGCTCAGTCATTCGAGACGGGAAATATTCACCATTTACGGTAACTTGCAAACTAGTTATCCCAATTGGGGCGTGCTGGGCATACCATCACGAGTTCTCGAATCTACGTGGTTATCCACAAAGTTAATGTTCGCTGGGAGCCTGTGTATTCAACGTGACATTGTCTTGGTGTAAAATGAAAAAAATATTAGAAGTAAAATATTATGTTTCAATGGATGATTTCTGATACGATTTTGTATAACCAACCTTTGGAATCAATCACTATATTTTTTTCTTTCTTTTAAAGCACAGAAAATCCAATGTAAAAATGTACTTAGAGGATATTATGTTACTTACTTTTAAATAAGGTAAATCTATCTCAGTCCATTGGAATATTCGTTTCTTTTGACGTTTTCATGAATGAGTGCAAAGGTAGCATTCCTTTCCTTGTGACAGCGATCTATTTGCAGCATTCCGTTCCTAGCGACCGATACGTCCGTTTTAAGTGCGGCTAAAAAAGGATTATAAATTTCAATAAAATATTGTGTATCAACTACAAATAATAAGGCGAGTCACGAGCGCTTTCGTCTGTTACGAGAATGTCGTAACAGACGAAAGTGCTCCTGACTCGCCTTATTATTTGTAGTTGATACACAATATTTTATTGAAATTTATATTTCTTAATGACTACAAACATTCTAAATACCATTTCTAAATTAAAAAAGGATTGATAGTGAGATTATTGGAGGAGGAGGAAGACGAAGACGTTCTTATCATATCCTGTTTAGATTGATAGTGAGATTATTGGAGGAGGAGGAAGACGAAGACGTTCTTATCATATCCTGTTTAGATTGATAGTGAGATTATTGCAGGAGGAGGAAGACGAAGACGTTCTTATCATATCCTGTTTTCTTCCGGAAAAACGGATGAAGCTCGACAGAATTTACACGTCACGACCAGAAGAGGGCTGTTTTCAAATAATAATAACAAAACATCTACTTGTAAGTTTGAAAGAAGTAAAATTCTCACAATATTATTTTTATAGATGTCCAGTCAAATAGGGGCGGGTTTCGACTAACCAACTCAACCAGCATCTCATCTTCATCAGAACAAAATTACATTTTCAGTTTTCTACCGAAATTAATAAGTAAGATATTAAAAATTACAAACCACAAACACAAGTAAACAAGGAATGAGTCGCCTGACTGGGGCGACAGTACTGCTCTCGAAGCTACAAAGTCGCGCGACCCAGTCGCCTGCTTCGGACTGTCCTTCATTTAAATATATAGAAAGCAGTGGTGTCGAGGTCGCGAGGAACGGAATGCTACCTTAACACAACAGAAATTGTAATCCAGCTATTTTGATTTCCAGGTTTTAACGTCATGAGAAATTCAACTCCCGGGTGTAAAAGAATTAAATTTTAAAATAAAGGGCACTAAAATTATTCGTGTTTTCAATTGAAAAATTGAATTTGACCTAGAAAAATAAATACATCATCCAGTGAAACAACATAAATTAGTTTTTCCCTTTCAATAATGAATGCATATTGAAACTTATAGCCCCGTAATTAATGGAACGTGTACCACTGTATCATTTGCCATCGCTTCGTCGAGTATAATATGTGAATGGCTATAATTTACATTTTATATTTAATAGTTAGGTTTGGTCGGACACATTTATTGAAATATTTGAAAGGAAACCAAATTATTTATGAGACATTCGGGCTGTCTCATAACTCTATCAATGTGATAATGTGTCACATATGACCTATAATGTCTATGATATATGTTTCCATTTGATTTCCTGTAATGATAGCTTTATACTTAAGAAGTTCCAATGAATCAATCGTTTTTATCTTTATTGTTTTAATAATGTCTTCATTTTTGTTTTTTATTACTTGAAATCAACTTCTGACCAATAGGTAATGTTCACAATACTCTTATTTCATTCTTCTCACTGGCCAACCCAGTCTAGCAAATATTTATTAATTGTGAACGTTATACATCCAAAATGCTCTTGTATATGTGTATGTATACATCCAAAATGCTCTTGTATATGTGTATGTATGTGTGTATGTATGTTTGTTTGTTACGCGATACAGGTCACAATTTTCATCCGATTTTGACGAAATTTGGTATTGATAGTTAGGACATGCAGAAAATTTTGCTGTATAGTTTTTGGGGGCCTTCATTGTGTTCCTTGAAAATTACTTTTTGAAACTTGATTGAGATATTTTTCTTTTATTTTCTTTCTATAAATGACTACAACACTAACGAGAATATCTGATCATCTTGATCCACTAGTTTAAAGTCCTTCCTCAGAATATGTATGATACAGGTTAGGGGAAGACCTTTATAATCTATTTCAAGATTATATTAAAAAAAAAAATCGACTAAATATGATATCTTTCATGTCCCAAATTGTACTCCACCATTTGGAAACATTTCGCTCGGAAAAAGCGGCGTTACTTTCTACATTACAGAGATCGGACAAACATTTTTATCACTATCCACTTCTTCTGGCTTTAGTTCAACAAAAAAAAAATTGTATTTATTAGAAGACATGCTGTTTGATTAACCCTATGTCTTTTGAATTAAACAATATTATGAGAATGACTGATAGGCACCAAAAAAAAAACCTTTTGAAAAAAAAAAAAATCTGCCAATGTGACACATGGGTTTATTATTTTTTTGGCAAAAATTAATAAACCTTTTTTGCCCTCCTCCAAAAAAAATTGGGGGAAAAATTGAGAGGGGAGGTTCTCGTGATGATTTCAAATCTGGGTCGTAATTAGACCCTAAATTTGACATACCTACTAAATTTGAAGTCTCTGGCTCTTATCATTCTCTTTTTAGACAGGATTAATGAAAACCGCTTTAAAGCGGTAAAAACTGCCAGCGGTATATTTGCTTGACCCCAAAACTGGGACTCCAAGTATGACATACATACAAAATTCCAAATCTCTAGCTCTTACCATTCTCCTTTTAGACAGCAATAATTAAAACCGCTAAAAAGCGGCAAAAATCACCAATCACACTAATCGATTGCACCCAAAAGTTTCGGGGCACAATTAGAGCCCAGATGGGACCTATATATCAAATCGGTCAACGCTAAGTGGCATAATTGCCCATCATGGCGTACGGCGGACAAACGGATTTCTTTTTATTCTATTTTTGCTTCTACGTTGGTACCTTGAAACGTATAAAATCAAATTTTAAGGGGGGGGGGGTAATTTTTATTTCCGTGACGAAAGGTTCATTATTGAAAATAATAAAACAAAAACTGGTCTTCAATGTTATGGTTCAATGTAGGTCAGACTGTGGTGCGTTTTTTTGTGTAAGTATGGGAGACGTACCTAAATTTATTCTAATCTATTTCAAAGCACTTCACTGGTATGGTGAAAGTAAAAATATCACAAATAATATTTCATATCCAGTCGGTAGGAATATTATCAGGTGATGAAAGTATGCTTTGATTTGATTTGTGTTACAGAGTTAGTTCACCTCCATGTGGTGTACCCTGAGTAATGCTAAAGAACTAACACATCAGGCGACCGGACAATCATTAGACGATTTTTTTACCAGCTCATAACACATAACACATACACACACGGAAATTAAAGAAAACAAGCCAAGTAAGCTCGGCAGACCAACCACAATGAGGGAAAAATGTTGATTGGTTTACTTGGTCTTTTATGAAACAATCTGGTTTGCTCTGTTTGTTGAGAATGAACAGTCGCCTCTTGATCTCCTGGTCCACTATACATCATCCGCCTATATCATATTATATTTCACTCTCTTTGATTTATAGTAAAAAGCCAAACGCTAAATAAAATAAATAAAATCTATACTCGTATAATATATAAAAGTGAATGTCTGTTTGTTTGTTTGTTCGCTTATAACTTACGAAATATAGCTCGGAATTGCACGAAACTTCGCACACTTATTTGTTTTTACCCGGGGAAGGTTATAGGCACGGTATTGTCCGGCCATTTTAGTTACGGCCGATTTTCCAATTTCTTGCTCAAAATTTTCCGACTTTTTGCCAATATCTTAAGATTTGTCGCGACAACATATCAACTCAAAGCGAGAAAGTTTTAGGTAACATCTTTATCCTTCATTTAGTACATATTTTGCAAAATTGCGACTAGCCATTCGAGGGTTACAAGTTCGAATCCGGGATCGGCCACAATAAATTTTTGACAAACATAATTGTTTGACCAAAATGGTAAGAGATATAGAAAAATTGATGGGAATGACCCCCCCNTTGATGGGAATGAACCCCCCCCCAACCATAGCCTGAGACCCCAGAAAAATGATCACAGTTCAAAAATATACAACCGTTTTCGATATACGGCCGATTTTCCGATTTTTGTATGGGAAATCATAGAATACTATTAGAAACGGTAAGAGTATAGAACAAAAAACAACAACAAAGACTGGGAGCCCAGAAAAAATATCAGAGTTGAAAGCTCTCCAACCGTTTTCGAGTTACGGCCGATTTTCCAATTTTTGTATGGAAATTAAAATTTTTGTTTGATTTAAATGATATTATGTACAAAATCGGTTAGTGCCGATATAATTTGATAGAATTGAACACCAAGTTTGTTGGGTAGAACGAGTTGGGAGTAGTATTGGGTTAGGTTCCAAAAAAAAAAAAAAAATGAGTGTTGAAGTCTGCTAATTTTAGACTGGGTCTGCGACCCAGCCTAACCTTGCGCAAGGTTAGGTTAGGTTCAGACCCAGCCTAAACTCAGCAGACTTCGACACGCATTTTATTTTTTTTGGAACCTAACCCAATACTACACCCAAAACGTTCTGCACAGCTTAACAACTACTCTCCATGTATGTAATATGTAATCTATGTGTATGCTCTGATCGCGTTTAAACGGTTGTACGTCGATTATTATTAATGAAGAGTCAGATTTATTATCATTTTTTCTCTCATCTTCTCGAAACGAAGTTCGGGTACTCAGCTAGTTGTTTATATTAGTGTTTCTGTCTACTAATTTTTAGCAGAATCTTTCGTGCCCATTTAATCAATCTCAGCCCAATGTCCTTATTTTTTTTTTAAGTCTAAAAAATTGAACACTCTGTGTTAAAGATATAAAAATTTAACTATGAAAATGTTTTTATTGTCATTCTGTAATTAGACATAGGAGTTAGGTAAGTTACTCGCAATTTTCTGTATAGTATGTAGAATTCATTGTATTTGTGTAAACTGCTCATAATAATGTGCTATAAACTCGGTAGCTCTCTAAGTAGCAATATAATAAAACCCTGAGCTTAACATTTAATGACGAAAACTCGGGACTGTAGACTAGGTATGAGGAATATACCATGTCATGCCATAAACAAGGAGCTTTCTGCTTTATGAGCCTATAAAATATATTATAATATTACAATGCCTTACTCCGCACGGTTTTATGTCTACTAGATATAAAAACCATTAAAAAATTCTTGTTTTCATATAAAAATATATATTTTTTAGCAACCTTTTAGGAGCTTTATAATTTATTTGCCGACATTTTACTATTTTTTTAGCTATCACAGACATTTTAGATTTTTAAAATACTTCAAGAGTTATTTACCAAAAATTTATTTAACTAGATAAGTTGTAACTACTGTTTAAATAATTTGGTTGATTCGTGTTCAATGTTTTCTTAAATTGGGATCATCTGGATAGTATTCGGGACCTGATTAAAGTTTAGAGCAGAGGTTCGCAAACTGGGGCGCGTGCCCCCATTGGGGACGTGAAGGCAAGCCAAGGTTCGCGATACCAGTGGAATTATTATCATTTAGTAATATATGTACACATTTTTTTATAGAAGATAATTTTATTGAACATGATGTTTAGAAAATTTGAATGAGATAGCATCCAGCAACACATTAGCATTTTGAATGAGATAGCATTCAGCTACAAATTAGCGTTTTGAATGAGATAGCATTCGGGAACGCATTATAGCGTTTTAATATTTAATTATATAGCATTCAGCAATTTGTATGAGATAACATTCAGCAACAAAAATATGAATTATAATTTATGAATACCCATTCATAATTTAGAATGTAAAGGGGAGGGGGTGTGGGAGTCTTTCATTTCAAAAAAAGGGGGCGCGGTACAAGTTTGGGAACCCCTGGTTTAGAGCGACTCGACTGTGGGATTTGATGCCTCTTTTTACTAGTAAGAATTATTACCTTCGCTGTAACAACAGTAATTCAGTTGTTCTTACGATTCAGCACCAACTGAGTTTTCCTGCTGAGTGTACCCCGGAAAAGATCACAACTGTTCCACAATCCATTTAGGCGCCTTCGAATTATACAAGGACGCACTAATATTGTATCTCTTTTGAAGAAAGAGCAAGTTTCTTATCAGCATTGATTTCTATTTTGGAGCAGTTTAGGGGAGCACCTTCTTTCTCGTAGGATAACCAACATATAGCCTGCATATCCTAAAACTTATCGTTACGAGGATGAATGAATACACGTGAAAAATCCAACAACACGTCGTATTCTTGAGCGGATTCAAACCCAAAAAAAACTATCACCCCCAACGTTGCTTAGCTTCTACGATCTGATCTAAACTTAACATGATCAGTTGTTGTCAGCTTGGGACTTGCGATGAGCATATTTTCTGTTTGCTAGATCATACCGTTCCTGAGAGATAGCTCAATGAAAAATAAATGGACTGACATTATATCAGCATTGTAGGTAAAATTGAAAAATTTAAAGGAATTGGAAATAATAATATTTATAATATAGGAATATCTTTGGTGACTTTATGGTTTTTTTATTGAAAATTCGATACGACGAAAATTAAAATATTTAAAATCTTTCCTTCAACAAAAAAACCAAAGGAATTTATATAAAATCCTACAATGCTGCAGTGAGCACCAAATGTGTGACATAATAACACAAAGAACAGCATTTATTTATTTATTATTAAGCTGAGCAATAAGAGATTTCGTTACCAGCTTCTGGTTACGCATTCTTAAGTGCCAAAAACTTTCAGGTTTTGCAAAACACTAGAAGGAGACCATGAAGACTCATCCACATCAAATTGAAATTGAGATACCCCATAACTCGTGTTTCTTCGTCTTTGCAACATCGTCATCGGGAATAGCAAATAACAAAGTTGCGCCTGAACAACAAATTCATTACATGTTTTGTTTAAATAAGGAAAGAAGGTCAGCGTTTCAAAGCAATATATCAGAAGCTAACAGGGCAATACTTTAAAGATAAATGGCTTTATATCATGATACCATGAGACACTTCCTCGCATGAGTAAATAAATCATAAAGTCAACTTATGAGATAGAGGAGTGCAACCATGAATCTCATGTCTGGGGGAATAGCAATAAATTTCTAAGTGAAACTCATAAAATTTTTGCTGTTTTGACACAAGAATTCTGAAAGTTTGGAATAAAGTGATACGAATTATTCGTAAATATGAGCAATGAGCAGATTATGCTTATGAGTGAGATCTATGTTTTGCTGAAAAGAGATATTTAAAACGTTATAATTGGTAGCTTGTTATAATGGGTGGGCCAAAAGTCAAAATGAGGTTTAAAAATTTAATAACTTTTTCGTTTATAATTTAAATATTTAGACAATATCGATTCGGATTAACTTCTACTCTGGACATCGTAGAGTCAACATCGGCCTGACGATGATAGCCTGAGTACTATGGAAAGCTTGCCACATTTATATTTAATCCGAATCGATATTGTCTAAATATTTAAATTATTTATTATTTTACGATTCTGTTTTTTAAAATATTTTTCGTTTATATATTTTTTTATTTTTCAAATTATAAAATATATACAAAATGATTTTTTTTTTTTTCACTAATAATTGGGCG
>CM022874.1:46588774-46606737 GCA_012654025.1 Pachypsylla venusta
ATTCGGACGAACTTAAACTAGACTAAGTACTTTGGGTACCAGACAGATACTATTATTTTTTTTTTTGGAGCAAGTTACAAACTTAAAATGTTGTTTAATATAATTTAAAAAGTCTTTTTAAACGTTTTAGGGGTGGGAAATATTAATTAATTCACTTCAATTTTAATTTATTTTGAAAAAAAACTTTTTCTTCCGTATTTATTGAACTATTTGAATATATTGAACTGAAGCAGACATAGTTGTACCAATATGAAAAAAGTCCAGTGCAAGTTTGTTTATTTTATCAATATAAGCGTTTAGATGACCCCCCCCCAGAGAGGTTAGGAAACGTTTTGATCGGCCATGCCTTGATTAAACTTGCACCATTTTTGAGAATAATTTCCTACATTTACGCTCTTCCATTGTTAAATCAGGAATAATCAGTTCCAGAATAATGTAATCTACAGTTCACAAAACGGAAAACGTAGATAAACAAAACAAAAAAAAAAAATGTTGGAATATTCAAATCTAGGATGCCAATCTACAGAGGTTCGACCAATGTGTCCTGCCAGTATTAACATATGGAAGTGAGACATAGACACTTAATGAATACATTAAAATTAACAACATGCCGAAGGGCTATGGAGCTTTCAATGCTAAATATTAAGAAACAAAACAGAAAAAGAGCTGTTGATATGAGAAAGAAAACGATGGTACAAGATGTAATCAAGCGAGTGAAATCATTAAAAAGGAAGGGGGCAGGTTACATTGCAAGATCCTGTGACAACAGATGGACAAAATCCGTACTACAATGGAGCCCTAGGGAAAAGACCTAGCGGATATCCAGCAGACCGTTAAACAAAGACATTACAAAGGCGGTTGGGATAAATTGAATTCAGGAAGCACAAGATAGAGAAAAGTGGAAATCTGCCAGACTGACATATACGAGTATATCATGATTTGATTAAACAATAAGGAGGCTACATCTTAACAGATTGACAAAGCTGCTTATCCTAATATATGAAAATGAATGTTTGTATGTATGTTTTTAAGCATTCCTAATCCACACATCCGATTACTAAGAAACTTCGTGAGTTGTTGGCCCCATGTCCGGGATGGTTTCGGTCCAAAAAAAACATATATTTTTTAGGCGGGGCCATGTGAGGCCGCCATCTTGGAATTTCGCTTTTCCTTAATATTTTGAAAACCGCTTAAATTATTGGAGACAAACTTTTGCCAGTTTCTATACGCCTGACCCTGAATGGCTTTTGATCACTTTGAGTCATATATTTTGTGGACGGGGCCATATGAGACCGCCATCTTGGAATTTCACTTTTCCTCAATATATTCAGAACCGCTTGAGTTATGGCGATCTATATTTTGTGAGATGTTACTTGGTTGGTCCTTAGAAGCTTTTGATCACTTTAGTCATATATTTTGTGGGCGGGGCCATGTGAGACCGCCCTCTTGGAATTTCGTTTTCCTCGATATTATGAGAACTGTTTAAGTTATTGAAACTAAACTTTTGTGAGATGCTATACGCCTGACCTAAACGGCTTTTGATCACATTGAGTCATATATTTTGTGGAACGGGCCATTTGTGACCGCTATCTTGGAATTTTGTTTTTCTTCAAAATTTTGAGAACCACGTAAATTTTAGCGACCATACTTTTGTGAGTTGCTATACGTCTGACCCTGAATAGCTTTTGATCACATTCACATTGAGTCATATATTTTGTGGGCGGGGCCATGTGAGGGAACCAACTTGGAATTTCACTTTTCCTCAATATTTTTGAGAACCACCTAGGTTATAGGGATCAAACTTTTGTCACATTCTACACGTATGCCCTAAAGGGTATCTGATCTTCCAGCCATATATTTTGTCAACGAGTCCATTTGAGGTCACCATCTTGGAAAAACTTTTTTTCCTCATATTTTGAGAACCGCTTAAAAAATTTTTTTTTTTTTTAAAAAAAAAAAAAAAAAAAAAAAAAAATGCGTTTGAGATAATTACAGGTTGAGAAAAAATGAACATTCTATTCGCAACCCAATATTCCATTCCAACAGTATTATGGGGTATAGTCAGGTGTAAGTTGTGCTTTCCGATTCAAAATCATAGAACTGACCTAAACACCACTAAGTTTGTTGGGTAGAACGTGTTGGGAGTAGTATTGGGTTAGGTTTCCAAAAAATTGAAATGAGTGTTGAAGGCTGCGCAAGGTTGCGACCCAGCCTGAACTCATCAGCTTAACAACCCGTTACTATTTCCCATGTTCTACTTAGGTTATGCTCTGATCGCGTTTAAACGGTAGTACCTCGGTAATATGATAACTGATGTAAAAGTTCAAAACAAAGTTCGTCGGGTATCAGCTAGTTATAAATATTTTTGACAGTAATCAATTATAAACATGATTTGGTCGTGTTTAAAGGACATATTAAATAGATGGTTCCTTATTTTGCACCATCACAGGAGTGAACTCCAAGCAGACCACACAGACTATATCCTCATTTCAAACTCAAGAATGTTTTCGTTTGGAACCTTAGGAAAATTTACACCTTCCGTAACATAATAACGAAAAGAAATAAAAATTATTTGCATTAATTTCTTACCACCTGACAGCCTAACCATCGATCATGTTTACAGGCATTTTCTATCTTTGAATTGTAATTGATTATGCTTATTATCAGAGACATATCTAGGTGAGTTGCAAATTGCACAAATTAACTACATGTTAGAATGCAGTTATAAGTGTGAATTGCAAACAAAATACCACAGTAATTAGTTAGTTTGTTGATAGCATTATATTAAATGCTCATTATGAGTTTGATGTCAAAATATTCTGACTAATGCTTTCCAGCAAAATCTTTCCGTTTCCATGTTCATATAATAATAGTCCCTATTTATACTGCCCGAATAGGACTAAAGAATGCCTTTATTGCGGCATATTTTGGGTGCTATTATTATGTTGTAAATATCTCGAATTTATGAGGAAAAAAATCCATGGGTTGGCTAGGTTTAAACCCGCACCCTAATGTTTACCAGTCAAAGCGTCTTACATCTACGCCACCAACCCAAAAATATATTGCCGTAATTAGTATTTTTCCGTAAAGATAAAAAAAAAAATCTGCATTTCATTCAAAATTAAGAATATCCATGAAATCACTTTGTGCTTTTTGTATTGAGCACACAAGTACTTTGTGTTTCGATAGTAAAACAGGTTGGTAATGATAATATGGTAAGACATATGAAGCAATAAGCTCACGTGAAAACTAATGGTATGTGTGCGTTACCTATACGTTCGTGAAAACATTTCTCACTGTCGTTCTGCCCAATATTAAATTATCTTCACCGGTCATCGGATTTGATGCCCGAGCATTCAGCACAGGTAATTAATGATAATATGGTAAGACATATTATGAAGCAATAAGTCCACGTGGAAACCAATGTTACGTGTACGACACCTATACGTTCGTGAAAACATTTCTCACTGTCGTTTTACCCAATATTATATTATCATAATACACAGGTAATTAATGATAATATGGTAAGACATATGAAGCAATAAGTCCATGTGGAAACTAATGGTACGTGTACGTTACCTATACGTTCGTGAAAACATTTCTCACTGTCGTTCTGCCCAATATTATATTATCATTAATTACACAGGTAATTAATGATAATATGGTAAGATATATGAAGCAATAAGCTCACGTGAAAACTAATGGTACGTGTACGTCACCTATACGTTCGTGAAAACATTTCTCACTGTCGTTCTGCCCAATATTAAATTATCTTCACCGGTCATCGGATTTGATGCCCGAGCATTCAACACAGGTAATTAATGATAATATGGTAAGACATATTATGAAGCAATAAGTCCACGTGGAAACCAATGTTACGTGTACGACACCTATACGTTCGTGAAAACATTTCTTACTCTCGTTCTGCCCAAATATTCAATTATCTTCACCGGTCATCGGATTTGATGCCCGAACATTCAACACAGATAATTAATGATAATATGGTAAGACATATGAAGCAATAAGCTCACGTGAAAATTAATGGTACGTGTACGTTACCTATACGTTCGTGAAAACATTTCTTACTCTCGTTCTGCCCAAATATTTAATTATCTTCACCGGTCATCGGATTTGATGCCCGAGAACTCAACACAGGTAATTAATGATAATATGGTAAGACATATGAAGCAATAAGTCCACGTGGAAACTAATGGTACGTGTACGTTAACTATACGTTTGTGAAAACATTTCTCACTGTCGGTTATACCCAATATTAAATTATATTCACCGGTCATCGGATTTGATGCCCGAGCATTCAACACAGTTAATTAATGATAATATGGTAAGACATATGAAGCAATATGTCCACGTGGAAACTAATGGTACGTGTACGTTACCTATACGTTCGTGAAAACATTTCTCACTATCGTTCTGCCCAAATATTAAATTATCTTCACCGGTCATCGGATTTGATACCCGAGCATTCAACACAGGTAATTAATGATAATATGGTAAGACATATGAAGCAATAAGTCTACGTGGAAACTAATGGTACGTGTACGTTAACTATACGTTCGTGAAAACATTTCTCACTGTCGGTTATGCCCAAATATTAAATTATCTTCACCGGTCATCGGATTTGATGCCCGAGCATTCAACTCAGGTAAGCAATAAGTCCACGTGGAAACTAATGGTACGTGTACGTTGCCTATACGTTCGTGAAAACATTTCTCACTGTCGTTCTGCCCAAATATTAAATTATCTTTACCGGTCATCGGATTTGATGACTAAGCATTCAACACAGGTAATTAATGATAATATGGTAAGACATATGAAGCAATAAGTCCACGTGGAAACTAATGGTACGTGTACGTTACCTATACGTTCGTGAAAACATTTCTCACTATCGTTCTGCCCAAATATTCAATTATCTTCACCGGTCATCGGATTTGATGGCTGAGCATTCAACACAGGTAATCATACTAAATCATTAGAAGTCACTAAAGAGGATAGAGCTTGGCGTTGTATGATGAATAATAATTATTAATATCAGTATATGGCCTACTTCCACGTCATAATTTATGATCTGCATGTCACTGTCAACTATTGAGAAACCCAGAGGCATGATAGCAGTATCTCAAACACGAGGAAATCCTGTCCTGTCATTTTAAGAACACAAATCAATATCTCAATATCAGAAATTACAGCTGTCAATACAAAATGCAACTTACAGCAATGCATGGAGTAATGACTATAACTCATGCTCGAATAGAAAATGGTACGATACGGTGCTATGAATCATGGGAGATGACTGTGTAACAGACACGAACCATGAGCCTGTGCCATCAGTGAGGGGTGATTTATGGTTTTGTTGACATTGAACTGACACCAAATGATTGAAATAAACGAAATATGTGTGGCTGCATACGTGTTCAAATAGAGCAATATTTAGTCAAATGACGAAAAATATGCCTACTATTTAAAGAATAAGGAAAACTATTATTACTATGTAGGCAGGGGCGTACCCGGGTGGGGGGGTCCAGGGGTCCATACCCCCCCCCGAAATTTCATCATTTTTTTATGCATGACTTATGTAATACTAGCAGAATACGCCCGCTTCGCTTGGCGCCTTAGATGCATGGCCGTTTATAGTTCCAACCCCCTTTTTTTCGCGATAAGAAGTAGCCTATGTCCTTTCCTAAAGTTTATTCTATCTCCGTACCAAATTTCATCAAAATCGGTTCAATAGTTTAAGCGTGAAAGCGTAACATACATACATACAGACAGACTTACTTTCGCATTTATATATTAGTATGGATATGGATTGTAAAGGTTAACTCATCATCACCACCACCACCACCAACAACAACAAAACAACATCAACTACAACAACAGGAACAGCGACAACATCATCAACAAGAACAGGAATAAAATCAACAACATCAACAACCACTTCAACAACAACAACAACAATATCATTAACATCACCTTTCATGATCATCATTTTCAGGTGTTAGTCCTGGCTTGGCTGTCAATCCTTGGGACCCCCCCTCCGAAAATATTGGGTACAGCCCTGTATGTAAGTACGAAAGATTCATAAGGAATAGAAAGAAAACTCAAAATTAGAAGAAATATGATTCGGAGATTATTATAACATGCTATTTATATATTTTTTTTTAGTTTAGTGCCGTTAGTAGAGTTTCGAATGTATTTTTTCAATGAATCTAATCTCGTAAATGTTAAAATAGAAAAGCCGGCAAATTTTCATGCGTACGAAACGCAGCACTTCTTTTTTGAGGTGCATTGTATCTGCAATGAGGTATTTCTTAAATTTAAGTTGGCAACCTATATATGCTGCCAACAAATAATGATTGAAATTAGAATTTCTTTTGTGAGAAATAAACAATAAAAAAATCATTGCGGACATACATTTTTCTCCATAAAACCACAACAGTCCACCATTTGGTATCATTCCCAATAAATGAATAACATGGGAAAGCGGCACCTGACAGGAAATCCTGGACAAGAAACGAGGGATTTTCGGACACGCGGGATTTTTCCCATTTGCGGCTTGCAATTTGCAATATCTCTCCGGTCGCCTCTTTTGTTTTGTTTTTAACTTTTTATGTTTACTTGTTAGCTTTATATTTTAAACCCTCTAGACGGGTTAGAAAACGTTTCTACGGCCATGCCCATATGAGCAATCTTGCTTGAGCACGACACTTTTTGAAAGTGATTAAAAAGGGGAAAAATATTAATGATATCATGGGATTAAAAGTGGTGGGATTTGGGAAAAAAAGGATTATTCCTGTCCAGGATTTTCTGTCATATGCTGCACTCATAACATGGTGACATTTAATGTTGACATCAAATGATTTGTAAACCAGACAGTTGAAAGACACATTGCCTTCCATCATATTACCTATCACCGTTCAGTGATATTGACAGTGTAAATAAGAAAGCAGACAAACAAATTAACATTCAATAAACATTAACCCTAGAATGACCAAGGTATTTTTTGTCACAAGTAAGATCAAGGGGAGGGGGGCAAAAATTGCCCGCGGTAGTTTTTCGCCTTAAAACCAGTTTAAATAAGACAAACTATCTTGATAATTATACCTCAAAGTAAATAAAATGAATTTAAACTCTTCATTTATAATTTTGGACTTGAGACAACAAGAAAAAGTAGGGAAAAAGAGAAGAAAAAAACTTGATCTTCAAAAATAAAATTTATCTGAGTTTTATTTCTTGATTTATTTTCATTTAGAACTCAAAAATATAAGAAAAATTAAGAAAAGAAACAAATGAAAACATTATCTATCATTTGATTTTGATTTGCAAAATTTGTCCGCGCTCCAGAAAAACTGATTTTTTCACCAGCTATCAGTAGAAAGGGTTATGCCACCATTACCATGGGTAAATAAATCATATCTTTGACAATTAGCTTAGATATCAAGCCCCTGGTACCAAATAAAAAGAAATTCTTTTTTTTCAAACCACGGCCAAATTTTACCCCCCTGTGGTCATTCTAGGGTTAAACGAATCAATTACCTGCTTGTCTGCTTGTCTCCCGATGACAAAAGTATATACACAGACACTTAAAATCATCGAATTGATCTACTAACCACTAATATTTCAACTAATTGAAATAAACTTTAATTTTTCGATTCATCTTCAATCTAGTCGAGTCTGAGGATGGAAGTTCCATAAATAATATTTTGGTAAGTGTTTTTATTAATTTATTTTAAAAGTTAATATTTCTTAGCACTCATAATTAACATGTTATTCAAAGATTTAATCTATCTATACCTATAAAAGGGAAAATCTGCCCAGTCATGTGCGCCTCACGCTTAAACTACTTGATGAAAAGTCGCGAGAGTGACCTAGGCATGCTTTTATGATGAAATTTGAAAATACTCCTCCCCTCCACCCAACTGACCTTCAAAAACAAAAATATCAATATAAGAATCATAGCGAAGCACGGGCGAAATCTAGTCTTAATATATAAATCAGAAATTTGTGTGTACCTATGTATCTATGTACCATGTACCTATGAGGGGTTGTCTGTTACAATACCACAGCCCAAACGGTAGCAGATACCGAAAAATTGATAGGAATGGAACCCCCCAAAACCATGGTCTACGACCCCAGGAAAATTATCAGAACTAAAATATATCAAGCCGTTTTCGAGTTACGGCCAATTTTCTAATTTATTCACCAAAATCGGACAGTCACGGTCCGATATCTTAAAGTTTGTCGCGACAACATATCAAATCAAAGCGAGAAAGTTTTAGGTGACCTTTAGTCCTTATTGTGGGACACTTTCTGCAAAGGTATGGCCAGTCATTCCAGAGTTACAAGTTCAAAACCGAGAAAGGACAAAATAATAATATTTTGAATTTACTAAAAAGTCAGAATGGCCGTGCCCGTAAGGCGTCTAGCAAAACGTTTAAATCATGGGTTTTAAAGATTGCAATATACAGGCTGGACACAAACCAATACCCCCCCCCCCCCAATTTCCATTGTCCTTGAAAAACAAAGATAGCAATATAAATACCGTAGCGAAGCACGGGCGAAAAAACAGCTAGATGAAAATAAAATAAAAACAGATGAGAAAATATCACTAATTAGCAATTTATCAAAATCAATGGTTTGTCTAATTAGTGTAAGGCGACTTGGAAATTTAGGATTGGTATCTAGTGTTGTTTTTATTACCAGGTACGATTTGCAGGACTAATGGTTTATAATCGATTATCTTCTTAAATTTGATTTATATAGGTAATATTGTAGTCTTAATTTATTTGTAGATCAATGTAATTTACCCATGTCGTATTAATGTAAAATATATTTATTAGTTTAATGTTCAGTTTTTATTGCCCTGAAAATTAATTGCTCCTATTTTAACCCTAGGATTGCCAAGCTCTATTCAATTACCTGCATTACCAAGGGGGGGGGGGGCAAAGTGCCCGGAAACAAAATAAAGGATAAAATGTTTTTTTTTTTTTTATTATTATTACAATAAGTCGCTATTACTTTATTAAAACTAAAGAAATATAAACTAAATCAATTATTATCTTATTATCTTACATAAAAATAAAATTAAATCCCAGGAATAAAATAATGTAAATGAAAATAAAAAAAAATCGCTAGACCCTAGGAAATCTATTCTGAACCAGAACTTTGTCCTTCCTGACATCCCACACAGACAAATGTCTTTTGACAGTGTTTACACACACTAATTTCTTGCAGGTGGTACATAATTAGACACTTTAGACAATTTATGGTAACTTTTAATGGTAGCTTTAGACAATCAATGTGATGGTACCATGCATTGCCAAAAGTACCCGAGCCCAAAGTTTGGCTTCAATATCATCCCTTAGAAGGCTTAGAACATACATATTTTTATATAGTATGATGGAAAATATTGTTTGTGACAATTATTAAAGGTCTCATTAAAGTATCATAACTTGATTACTATAAGCTTTTTGTTAAAACGCGGTACTTTGTATCCCCCCCCCCTTGGCAATGCTAGGGTTAATTTCTCGTAATCATCACAACACTTTTACCTATTATACCCAAAATATCGAGTAAAATCTATTCATAAACTGTTTAAATTCGGAAGCTTACAGTTTACTAGTTCGGTGCATATGCTACACATTGATTATTCCTTCAAGAGACAAATTGAAATAAATCCGACGTTAGACAGTTACAATTTGATTGCAATACGAACATGTTGATAAATATAATGCGATTCTAAGTATATAAGTAGATTATATTAAGTTAAGTTATTTTAGGGAGTGCCACATTTAAGTGAATAAAAACTATACAATTCTTGATTTCTCCCAGTTGCTACTGCAAATTATTTCACTCACCATTAAGAAGGATTAGAATTTTGCAGACATGAGTCATTATTTTATTGTGAATGCATTTTTTATAGCAGACCACCCTGTATGGGAGTGATTATTTTGAACGGAAATTGATATCTTGCCAAATATGGCATAAATTGTTAACACTTGGAAAAACCAAATAATCGGAGGGTTTTACCCTAACTAAGCACGTATATACTGAACCTGTCACCCAATACATTTTTTCCGATTCTCATTAAGATTATTATAATTTCAGTGATATTGAATTTTAAATATTTAAACTATTGATCCAGTTCCACAAATAACTTCTAGCGTACAAAAGCGACTTTGAAATTTAGGATATTTGAATTAAAAAAAATTATTGATTCCGTTTCGAATGACTAAAGGTGGTATATTGCCAACGAGCATACCACATTGAATACACCGGTTCCCGTCGGATCACCGAAGTTAAGCAACGTCGGGTGTGGTCGGTACTTTAATGGGTGACCGCTTGGGAACACCACGTATCGCTGGCTCTTTTTTCCGGCCAACCCAGGCTTGGTGAGGTCATTATGGGTAGCTGGTTTGCAAGTTTCCAGCGAATGGAGGGCAAAAACCACCGTTTTGAATGACCAATAGATGTTAAAGAGACGTTAAGCCAAATTAAAAAAAAAAAAAAGGTGGTATCACATTATTTTACTGACTCCAATTTATTTTATTTGGTGTATGTTTGAGCCCCTATTTGATGAGACTGTCAGACAAAATTATTTGCTTTCAAATTGTGTCATGTATATGTTAGCAACCAGATATTTAACTATCTGCAATATTTTTTTTTTCTATTGGTCATTCAAGACGGGGGTTTTACCGTCCATTCGATGGAAACTTGCAAAACTAGCTACCCACACTGACCTCACCTAATCTGGGTTGGGACGGTAAAAAATAGCCAGCATAAGGAGGGCGAGAACCACGGGGACACCCACATGGAACAACCTCGCTGGACGTTGCTTAACTTCAGTGATCTCACTGGTGTATTCAACGTGCCATAGCCGCTGGCTATGCAATAAATTTAATTTTGATATTTTTTATTTTTCCAATACGATTTCTAATCGAAAGTTTATTTAGTTTTTCTTAATTTGCGTATTTATGATAACTGCGAGTACTTGGGTGTACACAGAGACGCCTTAGAAATATTTGTTAAAGTTAAGATAAATGAAATAGTTTTCAAAAAGGATTAAACATGACGAAAGTGTTTATCACGCGTTTAAACCCTATCATACTAATTTAGACAATTTTTGGTCATTTTTGTGTTTGATAATCAAATAGCAAATTTAATCAAATATATTTGCCAAACAATAAAATGACAAAATTTGACATAATGACAAACAGGGTGATACCACCTTAGTGGACTAAACATATATATATTAAATAGCGAGTGACTGATAGACTCTTCTGAAATTGTGTCTCTTGGACTCCATTTGAAATGGTTATGAACTTAAAACAGATTTACTTAGAAAGAGTCGCAGTGATTTGGAGTTATTATTTGATAATCTAAGCTATTTTGCAATGATGCCCGTTGTACACACTATAGGTTTCGACAATGGAAGATATTTATAAAAAAAAACTTTTCAAAAGCCAAACACGCAACAGGTTCTATATCAATGCCGTGTTTTTATGGTACTGAATGCACAAAGCCATTTCATACAGCCACCACAATGCCTTGTTAGTTTTGTGCTATGCAAACTCTATCATTTTTATCTATGTGGGTATTGTGAGTTTTTATTATTTTTATTTACTATGGTAAATATCATCAATCAAAAAAAAAAAAAAAACTNTCATCAATCAAAAAAAAAAAAAATCTGTTTTATTAAAATATCACTTCATCTGCACCAGAAATGTTTGCATTACCATTGAACAAAAAAATGGTGCACCATAATTTATGGTTTCTATTTTTACGTTTTTGATATTTACACATTTGGACATATTTTGTTATTTTGCAATGCTTCGTTAATGATAATGAAATATAAGTAGGTGTGTCCGTGGACAAAAACGGGAGAAGCCATCCGTTTTAACCTCGAATTTTCAGGCACCAGATAAACTTTAGCATATTGCTCCATTCTTCCGTTAAAACAAGATTTTTTGAGAATACCGCACCTTTCTTGATTGCATCATGCAGTTGAGTAGTGGGTCCTATTTGAAACGCAAAATAATCAGCCGAAAAATCGGAAAAGGTTCAAGATATTGTTCCGAAAATAGATGTATGCACCCTTGGCGGTATATATATATATTCGATATCCTTCAACGTTTTGACTAATCAATTAGTATTTCCTAAATTTTATTTTGCCCGATCCCGGATTCGAACTTGTAACTCTGGAATGGTTTGTCAAAATTTAGTATATTATGTCCTAAATTAAGTCTTGAGAAGACACCGTTATGGGTTGATATGCTGTCGCGACAAAATTTAAGATATCGGATCATGACTCTCTGAATTTGGTAAAAAATCGGCCAAAAAATCGGAAACGGTTAAAGGTATCGTTCTGATAATAGATATATGCACCCTTAGGTTTATGCAGAATATGAAGAAAAAAATTTGGTAAAAATCGGTTGAGTAGTTTCGGAGGAGTAGGGTAACAAATGTTTGCAGTTTGTAGGGAGTATAAGGCTACGCTTCGCTCCGCCCAATTATTATTGTTTTAAATATTACGTAAAATATCAATCTAGATTATGGAGAGTTACTAATAATTCAGTTTTTGTCACTCATAAGTCCATAAAACATATTAAGCTCATGTCCATATTTTTCTTGTGTACATTGCAAGGTTTCAATACCATTGAACAGCCAAAAATATCATGAATTTGATCTTATATATTGACCCTAGATCCTATAAAACGATTCATTCTAGTTGTTGGCGTCGTAAAATTTTCTTCCCAGAGGTGGAAAGTGGAATTATACATATTTTGTATCCGGCCTTTTAATATATAATTCTGGTTACAATATCAACAACAAAAACAACAACAACTTTTTTTCTCTCCCGACTCGAGACTTCGATCATCCACCAAGTTGAAGTTTTTTTTTCTCCTTTAATTCAATTTTTTATATACCTAAACTTTGAAATCTTTTCTTATTGCAAGGGAGTAACAATGAACAATAGTTTATGGTAACACAGGGACGCAAATCCGGGACAATTGATAAATCTTGAAATTTAACCCCTGAAATATTATATTTTGCTGACATGTATGTATGTATTTATTTATTGTGTGCTTAGTTCTTTTGTAATACATTACAATAAAAATGAAGCCTAATTCTGTATATAAATCAGAATTAGATGAGGTCCCCAACTCTGATAAGGAGTCCCTAAAATTTATTTCCTCAAGGACAGAATTTTAACAACAAAAAAATCCGAAAAAGTACAGAATATTGGAAAAAACACCAAAAAGTACAGAATCTTGTAAAAATATACCAAGCAGTACAGAATATTTAAAAAAATTTTTTTTTTAATATTTCAAGAATATTTTTTAAAAATCCCCCTCCCCCCCCCAAAAAAAAACAGATATATAAAAATATTATTAGATTAATAAATAATGATGAAAAAAAGAGGTGTATGTCATGAGGGATACATCAAGTACGTATGATGCCAGTAATATGAGTTTTACTTTTGGCTTTAAATTTATGTTCAGGTAGGCTTTTAATTTTGTCGTAAATTGTGTTATAGATTTTTACACCCGTGCGAGGAAAGACTTCTCAAAAATATTGATTCGAGATGGTATCAGATGATTCGATTTTGTTGTACGTAACGCATCTCGGAAAAATATTTAAATAATTAATACCAGAAACGGAAAAAGATGTGGTATTAGTATTTTCCTTAAACTAATGCGAAAGCATTGCGGGGCATAAGTTATTTTTTTAAAAAAAAATATACAAACCACATTAGCAAATTATTAATGCAGAACTATACTGAATGTTGTTAAAAACAAGGTAGTCATAATATGGTTTGGAATTCTAAATAGAATTCTAATTATAACTTCCCAGAGTGTGAAAATATCAAATTTTGTAGGGGGACAGTTTTTTTCATGATCGATTTCAAAACAATATTCATTAAAGCACTAATCCAAACAAATATCATCTAAATTTGAACTAAGTTTCCGGGTTCACGAATCCCTCAAAAATGGTGAATGATTCCAAGCTTTCGCAAGTACAGGGTGCATCAATTAGGATTTCTACATTTGAAAGAGCTGGTATACATAAATATTAAATGAGAATGTCGTCCAAATGACGGCCTTGGCGAGTGATGCACTTTTGGAGTCTTTCACGGAAGTTTTCCATGACTCTCGTCAGCATATCCGCATCAATTTGCATGATTTCTTCCAGAATTGCCTCCTTTAACTCTTGAAGGGTCCCAGTTTGAAGAGCTCAGCCTCGAGGTAACCCCACAGGAAGAAGTCACAGGGACTCAACTCCGGCGACCGGGAAACATGTGCTGCGGAATCTCACGAGAACGATTGGCTGTATGGGTAGCCCCATAATGCTGATGATGTGGTCCTAAAATTGTTAACTCAAGTCAAAATTGTTTTTCGATCAGGAACTGAATCCGTGGAGTGCAAACCAAACCTTGTGTAGAACGTCCTCTGAGTGGCTATAATGGTTCACTTTTTTAAAAAACAACTTGACAATGAATGCACGATACACGCTCGACCGAACCATTGAACAACTAAAAACTATATGTCATTTCGTGTTGAATATCACAAACCCCACGCTCCTCACACTATCATTCCCCCTCTCACGATTTTTTGAAATGTGGGAGAACTAATTGCCGCATTCTGTGCTTTAACTATAGACAGATTTGGATTTTTTTTTTTCAATATTCACTAGAAGCCTTTTTTTTTTTTTAACAAACTACCTACGCAACTCTGAAGCAAAACAATTTTCTCAATATTTTTATCCCAATAGAAAATCTAAACCGTAATCTTTGTGTGTAAACCAAATCCATACTGCATACCTTGACCACCATTTTTTCCCTCTATATTTGATATCCGCCACTCAATTAGCAGTCGCTGCGTCAATGAAATCCATTATTTATATTATAAAGTGTCTGAAGCTATCAATTGCATTACCATAAATAAGATCATTAGAGAATGATCAACAATTTAAATTAGTTACAGAATGAATGAAACCTACAATTTATCTGACCCTGGCATTAACAACATGTCAACTATGACTGGTGCTGCCTGCTGATAACTTATCCATCAGTTCATTATTTTGATCTCACTGCTTTTGTTCCGCTCTGCATTGTTCACTAAATTACTCTAAGAACATGACAAGTCAATGTTATTTAATGTTTTTGTGTTGTAATATCACTCGTGACATTGTCTGCAGACTTATTGTCAGTGGAAATGTTGATGTGAGACCTGTCAATAATATTGAAAGATGTTTGATGGTCAAGAAAATCAAAAGAAAATTACAAGGAGGAAGATAATAAATCACATGGTGGACACGACATCTAGCATTGTCTCTTCCTTGTTTGTAGGATTAAATATTCTACAGATGATGGGACAAACAAGAACAACACATGGAAGACAAAATCAAAAATACAGGGTGTCCCACTTTATACGGCCATCCCAATTTATTCCGAAACCGTTGGAGTGACAAAAAAATTAACGGACCGAATGTTCATAAAAAAAGAGGGGGAGGTATTATGATGAACTTGGCTGACTTGTCAAGGTTGTCCTTCAAGGTCAGATGAAGGTCAACTTCGTTTTCTTAAATGAGTCGACCTGAATTTTATTACATTTTCGGATTCCCCATTTTATTCTACGTTCATTTGACTATTCACTTCATGTTTTTGTTGAACTTTTTTGCGCCAAATGTTGGGAATGTTTTTTGGTCTGACATACCTGTGTGGCATATTGAATGGAAACTCTCGCCATTTCCTATACGATGGTGTCCTTTTTTCACTTATTTGTTCTTTTATAAAAAAAAAATCACTCTTGCAATGCATTTCAATATGCCATACGGGTATGTCAGACCAAAAAAAGTTCTCAAAATTAGCGCAAAAAAGTTCAACGAAATCATGAAGCGAATAGTCAAATGTACGTAGAATTAAATGGGGAATCCGAAAATGTAATAAAATTCAGGTCGACTTATTTAAGAAAATGAAGTTGACCTTCATTTGACCTTGAAGGACAACCTTGATAAGTCAGCCAAGGTCATCATAATACGTCCCCCTCTTTTTTATGAACATTCGGCCAGAGTATTTTTTTGTCACTCCAACGGTTTCGGAATAAATTGAGATGGCCGTTTAAAATGGGCACCCTGTCTTTTCTGGCAAAAGTACTTATCACGATAGGGCCTTATGTCGGTATTACTATTTCGAGCCTTGATATTAGATACCCCTATAACATGATTCATTATGGTGTTATATTTCAGAGTAATGTTACTGTAGTGATAAATATTGGAGTTTACTGATAAATGTATTCTAGAATATACCGATATATCAATTATTGGATATTTGATGTTTTTTTCTCTCTCTTGAAAATGCATAACTAAGCTGACGCCAAATTTGGCACACGAAGTATTAAAATTATCACTGTGGCTCCTATTTTTTTTAGATTTAAAAAATATAGGAGCTTTAAAATACAAGGTCTGTATTTTAAACGCGTGACGAACATGTTTGCCATGTTTGATCGTTTTTTTTTTTTTTGGTCACTGAGGCGATGCGATCGACATTAATTTGTGCATATGCGCTGTGTACTTATATCTGTTGGGAGTTATTATGGAAACAATAATATATTCAATCGTGTTTTCTTGCGATTATTCAAAATGTCTACACTCTGTAAATTGAGAATACCGCTGACTATAAATTAAGCGATATTATTTGTTTCCTAATTTCCTTATATGAATCGAAAACAATCTTTGTAATCTTTTGTAAGTGAAATTATTGTATACCATAATTTCATGAATGTAAATTCATTCCTTGAACATTCTCGAGATTATGGTCTATCTATAATAATAAAACTCAATATAACGATAAATGTGTGTATGTATCACTAATTGTTTAGTCAGAACGGTAAAAGATATCGAAAAATTGATGAGAATGGACCCCCCCCCCCNAGAATGGCCCCCCCCTACGAAACCATAGGCTGAAACCCCAGGTAAAGTATCAGTATTCAAAAAATGTCGAACCGTATTCGAGTTACGGCCGATTTTAGATCGAATTTAGCCGGCCATGGTCCGATATCTTAATTTTTGTTAAAGAAAGTTTTAGGCGGCCTTTTAAACCTTAATTTGGAACATTGATGGCAGAAAACGGTTCAACCGTTTTCGAGTTATGCCCGTTTTTCCGATTTTTGTAAGGGGAATCATAGAATACTATTAGCACGGGAACGGCCATGCCTATAAGGCGCCAATCTATAGGCCGTAGCAAAGCACTGGCAAAACAGCTACTATAAATATAAAATGAAAATAAAGTGATTCTTGAAAACACTTGAATTCGAGCTAAGCCGTACCGTTCCCTAGGGGGGGGGGGGGGGAAAAAAAAAAAAAATATATTTTAATGAGAGTACTAACTCATTTTTAATAAAACTTAAATTAAATAAATTATAAATTTAAAAACATTATGGTACTCGAAAACATTTTTTAAGCCTATTTTCACCACTAAACGTATTATTAAAGGCACATAGCATAAATACCAATTTAATTATGTCGCAGTTTTAATTATACACTTTATGTAGGAATTAAATAAATACGTCATTTTAAAAAGGAGTGGGGAGGATGTTAATGAAGTTAATGTAAATATAGTGAGACAGGCTGGAGGAAAGGTGGCGGTCATGCGAGAGGAAGGGGGACTATTCAAAGTTAGGAGGAAAAAATGATATCGAGTTTTGCATGAAGACTTTTATACAGTGTTTTCCAAACTTGAATGAACATTTTCTACTCTTTAGTAAGTCTGTTGGACTGGGAGTTTTGAAGTGTTGCCTACTCCGGACAATGACAGAAATATTCATATTATTGGGCGGAGCGAAGCGTAGCCTTATACTCCCTACAAACTGCAAACTTTTGTTACCCTACTCCTCCGAAACTACTCAACCGATTTTTACCAAATTTTTTTCTTCATATTCTGCATAAAC
>CM022874.1:46607317-46624148 GCA_012654025.1 Pachypsylla venusta
ATAAAATTTCAGCTTTCTCGCTCATCCCGAAGTGATATTTCTTAACTATGGGTTTTTGGTGGAACCGACCCCCAGAGTGAGCACCGCTCCTAGTTAGAAAATTCAATATTTTATTCAAGGATATGACTTTTTGTATTTCGGAACACCTTTGTATCAAATTTCAGCTTTCTCGCTCATCCCGAAGTGTTAATTCTCAATTCCAATTTTTTGGTGGTGAAAAACGTCCAAAAATCGGGGAAATACCGGAAATTTTCAAATTTTATATTTTTTATTGGGTCCCTATATACTATTTTGGGGGGGGTCTATTCTCGGTCATTTTTCGTTATCTCTTTTAGTTTGCCCAGAAAAAAAATGCAAAAAGATCCGATAAATAGCGTCATTTTTGGCGGTAACTTGCTCCCACTTGAACTTAAAATTTTTTCCTTCCTTATTACGCACCTACATACTGAAAGATACCTGTGTGCCAAATTTCAAGTCTCTACGTTTAGCCATCATGGAGCTACGTTGATTATCAGTCAGTACGTCAGTCAGTATACCAACTGGGTTTTGCGTACCTTTAAAAAAAANAATTTTAAAAAAAAACACTATCGTTATTTATGACGATAAATAACGGTAGTGTTTTTTTTTAAAAGTTACCAATAGGATGTCTAATATAAATTTGTTAAATAATAATGGGCTTTGCGTTTTATAAGTATAGATTTAGGAAGCGGACCAGAAAAGTTGACACTCACATGGGTAGGACAGGACAAAGAAATGGAAGAAAGATCACTTGCCAGTAATCTAATTGGAATTAAATGAGAATACACACTGGTGATACAATACGAGCGGACCCTTTATTTTGTAAGTAATCAAGGGACACCCCATATTATGCAGTTCGTAAAACAACACTGTCTACATTACCTCATTACATGTTTATGCAATGTAAAATCTACATTATCTCATTACATATTTATGCAATGTAAAATCTTTATTTGGACTAGAATGTTTACCAGGATTCTAATTATTCTGTTTGTTCATTTAATTTCAGAAATATGTTGATCAACATGATGATAGCTGAGGGAATAAAACAGCACACTCAGGGCAGAAAACATTGGAGAAATATTCCATCAGACAGGAAGAATCTGAATTATCCAACACGAATCATGTAGATTATCAATAATAATAAAAACATTTATTTAATTGTTTTAGGTACTTAATTAAATTAACTTTTTAATCATTTAAAAAATCGATTGGTATTTACATTGGGCATAGTCAATAGTAGTCTTTTTAGAATGACAAATATACCAGAAACGAAGTATGTAAATAATGAGAATTGGATAAATTTTATTAATCATGGCACCAACGATCATACCACAGTGAATACACCAATTACCGTCGGATCACTGAAATTAAGCAACGTCGGGCGTGGTCAGTACTTGGATGGGTGACCGCTTGGGAACACCACGTATCGTTGGTTTTTTTTCCGGCCCAACCCAGGCTGGGTGGGGTCAATGTGGGTAGCTGGTTTGCAAGTTTTCAGCGAATGGAGGGTGAAACCCCCGTCTTGAATGACCAATAGATGTGAAAGAGACCTTAAGCCAAATTAAAAATAATAATAATAATCATGGCGTTCTTATCAGCGTGAATCAAATAATATCATAAATATAGAGTGCATTAAGAGTTACCCCCCACCCCCCTCCTATGTAAAGATCTATGTAAATATCATTCTCTATATATTTTTTTATGAAAAAACACGCTTTACATGCTTCATCACCTAATAATCAAGGATGAGAAATCGAACGTTGTGTGTTTTCCTGCCTCACTTTTTATTGTAACCCCTAAAAATGTTTGCCAATGAATTCTTCTGATAGTGATGGATCCATCCTTTCAATAAAATCATTTATTATATACAGTGTGTAACAGGTTATTTTTTACCATCGGTATAGGTTTTATAATATGGGAAAAAACAAGCATTTTTTTCACATATTAATTTTTGATTCGGGCTTTTGTTACAAAGTTACAGGGGTTTTTGTTTTATTTTTCAATTGGTCATATTTTTAGAGCTCTGATTTTAAAAAAATTATTTGAAA
Organism: Pachypsylla venusta; assembly: GCA_012654025.1. Lineage (NCBI taxonomy): Eukaryota > Metazoa > Arthropoda > Insecta > Hemiptera > Aphalaridae > Pachypsylla > Pachypsylla venusta. The sequence goes on from CM022874.1 coordinate 46,609,387, forward strand.
AGCTTGGAAAAAAAATCTACAATTTTTTCTCCTCAATTAATAGAATGTAAACAATGACATAACTTTCGTTTCCAGGAAATTGGACCACCACTATCCATCCACCTGTATGGAAGGTAGAAGTAAAAACGGAAGGCAATTTGAAGCCATAATGAAAAAGATAGTAGGTATTGGTAATGGTATGCATGTCTGTTTCCCATAATTTGACCACAGGTAAAAAAAAAAACAAGAGTTCTTATATATTCATCATTGACCACTGTGCGGCCAAAAGCGACATAAGACGACATTTTGATAAAGTCATTGAAACAAAAGTTATTTCATTTTTTATATTCTATTAAATGAGAAGAAAAATAAAATAAAAATTCATGGGTTGAATTTTGAGAATATCGACTTTGAATATTTCAAATGGCCGCCATTTTGTTATTTCGACCCCACACGGTAAAACAAGCTCTCCAAATAATTTTAGTTGAAATCAGGGCTATTATAAGGGAGATATGACCGATTTAATAATAACACAAAACACCCTTTTAACTTTGTATCAAAAGCTCAAATCAATATCATAATTATACCGTTGGGGACAACACCCTGTATACAATCTTTGCAAACAGGTACAGTGTACACATTATACTACTCATTACTCATGTATATTTTTTGGAAAATATTAAAAATTGCGAACATCTGTGAATGGGGGTCCCCATGAAAGAAATTCTTTCAATATTATATAAATGGGAGTTGTGATTCAGTCTAAAACTATGCACAGTTGCAGACCGAGATGAATGAACAAAGTTTTTAGATAAAGCTTTCCAAGTTCAAAAAAAACTAAAACAATTCTTGTTTTGCTTCGACTACGAGAAAACATAGGTATATTTATATAAAAGATGAACTTCATATTCGTACCTATAGGTCCATATATGTTTTGAGTGCTGATCTCAAGTAAACCTCAAAATTAATTTCGTTTTCTTTTACATCTCAAAAATGTTTTACAAAAAATTAGTTCTACGCATTTAGGTTTTCGAAGTCGAACCTCAACTGAAAAGTTCGAAAATTTAAAAACCACCGGGAAGATTTTAGAAAAAAGATGTATACGAGTTTCAACAAGCTCCGCTCCACTTTTTGAGACACCCTGTATACTTCTACAATAAATTATTATAGCAAGGACTTTCTTTCGTTAAAATTACTCACTAAAACCAAATCATGTGCAAAGACATTTATTCCTACCTTTAAAATTGCTTCACACGTGTATGTGTGCTTTAAATTTAGCATAAATTATATTTTAAATTTCCTTTATTCAAACTACAAAATTTTGTAATGCTCGTATTTACTCTCCCCACTATGAAGAAAATAAAATAAATTTACCAATAAATATTTACATTGTTGTAGATTAGTTCAATTGGTCCTGGATTTCTGGTTTTATGTTTTGATTTATCGTCAACAAATACAATTTCTCCTGATCAATAAAAATACCTTTATTTTATGTCCAACATAAATATCCAGAAAAAGAACCTTAAAATTTTTATACGATTATTTTTATGTGTTTTAAATTTAATTTTATTACTCTGTAAATAATTTTGACATAATTCTTTTTATGGACATTTTAAAATAATAAAAAGTAGTTTAATGTAAACATTTTTTTTTATTTCATTTAAACATGGAATGAAACTTGAAAGAAATTATTGGATTTTTTCATTCGTTTTTTTAGGTGGAAATAAAAAAGCTTTGAAAAATATTTTAGTTTTTATGTTTTTTTTTTTTAAAGAAATTCTTCTTTCTGTGAATGATTGTAAAGTGTTCAAATATTTCTAATTGGAACATGGGAAAGAAGAGAACTGTGTCCACTGATAGCTGCATTTATGGAACAGCCGAGTTTGATAAGATTATTGATAAGATCTTCAGATAAATATTATTTAGCTTTAGTAAATATAATTTAGCATCAAATTCAATGGTACTCATCTAGATGCTATGCGTGATAATATTTTCTCAATATAGGTATTTATACAAGGTGACTTGTCGTGAGAATATAATAATAATAATAATAATAATACTGCTTATTTATACTGCTCGAATGAGACTAACGAGTCCCTTTACCCCAGCAGTAAGCTTGTACTATTATTGTGGTCAAATTCTCAATTAATTGAGAGGATAAAATCCTATCTTGTCTGTGTTTCGAACCCGCGACCTCCTGATTACCAGGCGAGCGCTTGACCACTGAGCTACCAAGGCAGGTGTAAAAAGTGTATATCAATGTAGCATGTCTACAAGGTGATTCAGGATGTTTGTATCAAGGAATTAGGAGTTGTAGAACATGAAAAGAAACACTTTTTACAGGTATGACTTTTTTTGTTTCATTGTGAGTTATCGCTAAAAACGTGATTTATTTTGATGAGCTCATAAGTCCTTTAAAAGTAGTCCAATTTAAAAAAAATAAAATGATTTGAAAAGGTAATTTTAAGCTGCATTTATTTAGTTTACACACTGACTTGCTCAGAATCAATGTAACAAAATGATGGCCATTTGAAATTTTCAAATGGCCCAATTTCAAATTTATAGGTTTTCAATAAAAATCAATTTTGAAAGTTTCAAATTTGTTACATTGATTCGGAGCAAAGCAATGTGTAAAACTAAATAAATGCAGCTTAAAATTAGCTTTTCAGATAATTTTAATTTTTGATAAATTAAAAACCATAACTAGGTAAATTAAAAATAACTAAATTAAAAACCATAAAACTATTATTGGACACGCCAAATTCATTATATTAAAGTTATACGATTATGTCCACAATTAGTGGATGAGCTAAAATAATTACATTGAAATAATACCTACAATTATGTCCGAAATTAGTGGATGTACTAAAATAAATTCATTGAAATGATACAATTGTGTCCAGAATTAGTGGTAGCGCCAAACTTTTTATATTGAAATTTGAAATTATACGATTATCTACAGAATTAGTGGATGTGCTAAAAACATTACTTTGAAATGATACAATTGTGTCCACAATTAGTGGTAGCGCCAAACTTTTTATATTGAAATTGGAAATTATACGATCATCTACATAATTAGTGGATGTGCTAAAAACATTACTTTGAAATGATACAATTATGTCCAAAAGAAGTGTATGCGTCAAATTCATTACATTGAAATTATACAATTATGTCCAAAATTAGTGGATCACCAAATTCATTTTATGGATATCATACAATTATGTCCAAAATTGGTGAATGCAACCAATTCATTATGGTAAAATGATAAAATTATGTATAGCATTCTATTCCTTTCTCATCTTTCCAACTCTGACCTACTCATTATATTAATATAGTGAGGGTTAGGCATGTGCAATATTAAAGGAATCTATGTTTTATGATAATTTAGCTTAAAATAAGAGAGACAGTTTAATTACTGAATGAAATTGACAAGAAAATAACGAGGAAGTAAAGAGTCACTTTTTTGACAGACAAAAAATTATCCTTATTTATCAAATTTGATTTTATGTAAAAAGATATTATAAAAGATATAATTAGAATGAAAAATGATAAATACTCGTAATTCATCATAATATAGAAAGACATAATATTACAAAAATAATACTTTATGATTGATGAGGTACCAAGAAAATGTCTGCGTGACAATGTTAATGAAATTGGAGAATTGCAAGGGTCTAGAAAAATTCTCACATTAATAATAGGAAATTTTATTTTATCTTAGATAGATAGGTCATCCAGAACTTTGTTTAAATCGGAAAAAAGAAGAAGTTATGTAAAAATAAGAGTGCATGTATTTACTCTTCTGTTATCCTGGTAATAAAATATCAAAAATATGTAATTCTACTCTTGGAAGACGTTACCCAAAAAAATAATTTAATTTAAAATTTTTGGATTGATAATAGAAAAAGCCTCTATGTATTTTTTTCAAGACACATTCTTTATCATAATTCATTTCTGCAAGAAATTTTGTAGATCTGTTCCTTTGTGATAGAAGGACAAACCAACAAAACTATAAGTAATCATTCGTATTTGTATTTTGTGTAGGGCCAACTGGATTAATAAATGTCTGTCTTTCAAACGGAATTTGCATTTCGTTAAGATGAGAAATATCCTGGAAGCATGAATCCTTCTAATTTCTAAGAGAAATTAGATGTTGCCATCGTCTATGGCACGTTGAATACACCAGCTCCCGTCATATCACTGAAATTAAACAACGTCCAGCGAGGTTGTACTATGTGGGTGTTCAAGTGGGTTTTTCCGGCCCAACCCAGGCTGGGTGAGGTTGTTTGCAAGTTTCCAGCGAATGGAGGGTGAAAACCCCGTCTTGAATGACCAATAGATGTAAGGGACGTTAAGCCAAATAAATAAAAAAATAAAATAATAGTAATAATAATGAATTTAGTCAAATAGATAAAATAGATTCTGGCGAAAATAAAACTTTTTTTTTGACAATTAAGGCGCTTTAAAATAAAACCTGAACTATCTAAATTCTATGAAAATTAAATTCTTATCTTACCGTTGTAGGGAGTGGAGATAGGTATTCCGGTCGGATATACTGATTTCCATTTTGATTGCTATTTGATGTAATCATTTTAAAATCCTTATTTGTTTTCCTTAGAAGATGAATACACTATGTTTGCACTTAAAACTAGAACTCCATTTGAAATAAATTAAAATTAATATTATAATTAAGTCGTAAAAATAACTGTATACATTTTTCTTGTCACAATTAATTAAATATTTATTTATTGATAGTAAATTTTTGAAGCACTTTTTTTCAAGAAAAAAAAAAAAATTGGTTTTTTTAAAAAAATATTAAAATGACTGACAAAAATAATTTCGAATATCCCGATTGTATTATTAATTTTATTTTGACAATTTCACTGACAATGTAATCCTTCAAATGGTAAAACTTTGACTAAGCTTGTCAGCGACAAGTGTCGGCGCTAATGGATTATTAAAGACTAAAATGTTTCATAAATATTTAGCTAGAGAGCAGCATAACTACTGCGCAGAGAGTATCTACTACACACTTTTCAATGACTTCACCACATGTTTTATTTAAAGACATTTCTGTTCTTTTCAATCTTCTCTGTCTTGTTATCATGACTAAAGTGTTGAACTTCTGTCCCAACTGACAGTTGTGTTTATTAGTGGCGGCTTCCGTTCTTCAGTTCACTTTTCTAATTAAATAAAATTAATTTTCAGTTTTAATATTTATGTCGTCCATTATGGAAACGTTCTTTATCGTTGAAATTACTTTGCTTTGATGTTTTATTACATAGCACTAAGAAGCTTTACTTTGATGATGTTTATGTGCGTACTTCAGTTCTGTCTTAGTATACAGTGAGCTGAGCATATCTATATCTTTACATTCGCTTATTTTTGTAGGAGTATTTTTTGCTGACATCGGCCTGCAAAATCGATGTCAACAATATTAACTAACTTAAACTGTGATATCAGTACTTATTTTGACATGATTCGCCTCTAGCTTTTCCGAAATCATTAACAACTATTCTACAGTTCTTGCAATTTATTGTAAACTTTTCTTGCTTTGCCGAAATCATCAAGAACTATAACAGATATTCCATAGTTCTTGCAATTTATTGTAAACTTTAACTTTTTTTCATTTGTTGAGAGTGGAGTACTTTCATTTATAAAATTAATTTCACTTCGTGTTAAGTTCCTTCCAATATTATTAAATTGTATTCCTTTTCTCCACTGCTCTTTGTTTTAAGTTCACTTGCATTGTGTCCTTTTGAAAATGTATTGGAAGGAAGTGAGAATGACAGTTTCCTCTGTTTGTTTCATTAGATAATATAGTGGTGCTGTGGTTTTAAAGCTTTTGTTGAAAATCATCGAACGCGTATTACGAACTGATTGGATAATAATGATTATTAAATAAGTATCTGGGATTAGTTGTTGTAATTAAGTTGATTCAATTCAATTAACTTAATTGAAAGTGTCTAACAGACAAAATAGGTACTATTATCACAAGTTGGTAGGTAATCCTGTAGTCTTCTCATTCGGTCACATCAGAGTCTGTACGTTTTCCATCCGAGCAAATACACGCCCAAATATTTTAGATTTTCCATACCACATCAAGTTTAAAGGCTGGTTTTGTTAATAATGTAGTGAATATTTTTTTTTTATTTTTTTTTTATTATTTTTTTTTTATTTATTTATTATTATCCCATCAGATCACTGATGTTAAGCAACGTCGGACGTGGTCAGTACTTGGATGGGTGACCGCTTGGGAACACCACGTATCGTTGGCTCATTTTCCCGGCCAAACTCATGCTGGCTGAGGTCAATGTGGGTAGCTGGTTTGCAAGTTTCCAGCGAATGGAGTGTAAACCCCCCGTCTTGAATGACCAATAGATGTTAAAGAGACGTTAAGCCAAATTAAAAAAAAAAAAAAAAAAGTGAATATTTTTATATTTTATTTTCAATGTATGAAGATTTTTGCTTTTAAAAACATAAAATCAAAATATACAATAGATTATTCCTAGACTTATCCATGTCAAACTAAGTAACGCTGAACTATTTGAACTATTTTCAGTGACAGTAATTATTTCGTATGTCGCTCCATTTCTTCTGATACCATATGAAAATATACAAGGGGATTCATATTTCTCTCAGTACTGTACATAACATCTTTACTGAAATTTTCTGTATCCAACCATTGTAATGTCAAGAACGTTATTTATTTATGTGGTTATGTTCGCATAATTTGTTTATGCTATGTTGAGATTTGTTAAACTATAAATTAGAATGAGTGTGACATAAAGTTATGTCATTAATGAATCATAAAATATTATAAGTTTTATTGAGAAATATAATTTATTCTCTTTGTAATGTCAGGATTGAGAGTCATCAGGAGAACGATATAATCTTACAACAACTTGACGTGTAACATTAAAAACAATTCAGGGCAATATTGTATACAAGGTGTGGAGAAATCAATGCATACATTGAATTTGCACATTCATCCTTGATATGCTTCTGCTTTATTAAATAAAAAAATATGCGTAGCTTCTAAGGAAAAATAAATAAAAAATATAAAATATGCCAAATAAATACATTAGTTAAAAAACTCTGCTAATGTAACACATGGTTTTATTAATTTTCTGGCAAAAGAAATCCCCCCCCCCAAAAATGAGGGGGGTTCCCGTGACGATTCCAAATCTGGGGCATATTTAGACCCCAAATATGACATACATACAAAATTTCAAATCTCTAGCTCTTACCATTCTCCTATTAGACTGCAATACTGAAAACCCTAAAAAATCGCAAAAATCGCCAAGGGTGTTTTCGATTGCACCCAAAAGTTCCGGGACACAATCAGAGCCCAGATGGGACCTATATACCCAATTTCATCCAAATCGCTCAACGCTAAGTTATCAAATTTTGAGGAGGGATTTTTTTTTTCGTGACGATTCCAAAGGTTCCTTATTGCAAATAATAAACCAAAAACATGCAGACAAAAACACAAAAAGTACCTAGGTATATAGCAAAGAAAATAATTTCATCCAAAATGCTATTCGTCATATAAAATAAAAGTGTACCACTTACAATAATCTTAGAACTTTCTTGCACAATTAATTCTTTTACGAATTATTTTAACAATATTATTTTAACGGATGAATCAGAGAAAACTGACATATATAGGTAGGCCGATAAATACGAAACTGATTTCGTTCCTTGATGTCCAAAACGCAAAATAAAATTTACATTTTGAATTAAATATCTCTTCTTTGTTAGAAATACAGACATGTTTCTTTTGTTGTTGTTGACCGGTGTTCCTCTCATAATCAACTCTTCTAAACATTTCCAAATTTAAGATTGATGGAAATAATGACCCCTGTCTGAGGTCACTTTCCGGGTCAAACTACTGCGTAAAACGGGCCATCGTCAACACGATAAATAATCTGTGGCAGAGGTTGGATTACACACGACTTGAACCAGGGAGGTACCTCCTTCGAATCCGGATCGGGTCAAAATTTGGAAAAGAATTTCTTCAATATTCTACTTGGTCAGGATGTGTTTGGGTTATGCTTGTAGTGGCAAGTAGGGCATGAATGGCATACTGTAGTAATTGTTAAATATATATATCTTAGCGGTACTTATTGGAGTGATTGTTATAAAAACCTTATAGATAATACTCCCAACAAAATTGTGATATGATAACATAAACAAATTTACATTTTAAATTTACTTCGCTATGTTACCATGTATATGTTTTCTGGAAAAGATTTTGTATATCAAAGAAGCTTTTATTTGTGTAGGTATCAATTTCAAGAGTGATCATCAACATTCTAATTCAGGTTTATTAGGCAAAGTCATCTGTCATCTTGATTATGATAATCTGTAAGAAAGTTTTTTTTATCTTTCCAAGTGGAAACTCACTATAAAACATGTTCGGGTACCTACCGATATCTGTTTGATGTTCCGCTGTCCGGATTCAACTCACTGGTTTGTATCTTTTGTATCAATCGTTCCGGCGCACATGACTTTATTCATCACATTATCTTTTGATAATTAGTTTTCATGATAAACCTAATTGTTTAGCTGAGTCAGCAAGTTTGATTTTAATGGAAGTAATAAAATATTGAATTTCTCATAGGCGATATTGTTTAGCCCCCAAAAAGGCGGCGAAGTCTTTGGGGATAGGATGAGCAGCGAATCGATACGGAAGTTTTTAATTTAATGATTTTCAAAACCCCAAGATGATTAGCTATAATTTTTTTCATTACTTTTGGAGTGGCTATTGGATACACCTATTTTACAGCTTACGCGTTGGGCTGCAATTGTATTGCTACAATTGACAATTTTGTATCCGACGTCAATGATACTTTGAATACATCAGATCACAAGAGTAGTGTCTAGAATAGTTTTTGAGTTTGAAAACGTTGGTTCACGTCCTCGTGATTCTGAATATTCCCGGCCCAGCACTACCTGGGTGAGGTCTATGTGGGTGTCTCATTTGTAATAAGTCTCCAGGAATTGGAGGATAAGAGCTTCAACTCAAACGGGCTTAGATATTAAATGGACATCTCCGTGGCAAAAGACGTCTCCATGGCAGAGTTGTCAGGTCGAAAAAAAGTTTTTTTTCAATTTTCTACTTGGTCTGGTTGAGATTGGGGGTAACTCAGTCTCCTGAGGACAATTGAGTAGCTATGGTAATAGCGCCAAATGGTAGCATTATAAGGGAAATGTTAAAGTTTAGATTAAGCTGAGTGATATTGGAATGAATGTTGAGAATATCTTGCAATGCTATGATGCCCAATAAAATTGTGACATAATAACACAAAGAAATTTACATTACGTCCCTTTAAGCAAAAAAAAAAAAAAAAATTACAAACAAATGTACTTTTAATTCCAATCTAAAGTTGGAATTAAAAGTTATGGGAAAATCAGCTTTCATCCGGAGTACGATCCAGGAAGGGAATGGTAAAGCGTTTATGCTTTGATCACGTAGGTATTTATAGGGCAGCCAGAATACTCATATATTCAAATCCTTAATGCATTTCGAATGACAATGGAATGTATCGTTGTAGAATGTTCAATATTTTCCTAGCTAAGGTCTTTCTTAAAGAAGCTCGGACTCAGTGTAGGCACAAAATATAAATCTCCGAGCTTTGGAATTAGAAAGAAAAATTCTATACAAATCATGAAGCCAGCGTCTATGTCACGTTGAATACACCAGTTCCCGCGAGATCACTGAAGTTAAGCAACGTTCAGCGAGGTTTTTCCATGTGGGTTTCCACGTGTCGTGATGTTGGCTATTTTTCCGGCCCAACCCAGTCTGGGTGAGGTCAATGTGCGTAGCTGGTTTGCAAGTTTCCAGCGAATGGAGGGTAAACCCCCGTCTCGAATGACCAATAGATGTTAAAGGGACGTTAAGCCAAATTAAAAAAAAAAAATCATGAACGTTTGAACGCACAGCGACGATACATTCCTGTGAACATAAAGTTGACACAAACATGGCAGACTTCTCATTTCCTTGGGAAATCTTATATAATATATGAGCATTATAAACTGTCAATAATTTTATTAAAGAAAAATAATTAATTACGGAGAAAAATATAATTTTATATGGAAACACGTTCATAGTCACAATGTCGTTATTATCCACTGAAAATATTAATTAATATTCATGATATGGATGAAGCAATAATGATGACTATTAGTATAAATGACACCAGAACCATAATGATAAGCCAAGTCACATCGGCGTGTCATTGTCTAAAAGAAAAGACACGTCAGTCTTTCATCTCAATAGAATCATTCTGCTATAAAGAAGCTCTTCAAGAGAATTGATGAGTCACGAGCTCATAATTAATGACTTTGCGATGACAAGGTGAATATCGTTGAAGAATAGAACAACCAACGATCTTCCAATAGTTTGCCTCTTGGCCTGACTTCAGCTGGATCAAAATATTGATGAAGTTATTGTCACTAGAATATTAGTCTTTCAGAATACATGAATGATAAAGAGGGGAATGCAAAGTCGATACACATCAGAGATCAAAAGCCCGAAACGGCCCTTAACACCAGCCATAGCATATCAACGTTACTCAACAACTCGTTAGTGTTGTAGTCAATTATAAATAAAATATCTTAATCAAATTCTAAAAAATTCAATTTTAAATAATCATTTTCAAAAATCACAATATTTGGCCCCAAATTGCCTTCATGTTCTAAATATGTATACCAAATTCCGTTAAAATCGAATGAAAATTGTGGCTTGTATCGCGTAACAAACAAACATATATATATATACATACACACATACAAGTGCATTTCAGGATGTATACCGGGGTCAAAAGTGGATTACTCCGACTTTAGATAGAAGCATGGGGAACCTATAAGATGATACACGCTAAACTGGGATATAAACATAACCCCCCAAAAATACCACTGCGTGCTATAAAAATTCCCCGCCAAGTCATCACCCCAAAAAAGACATGAAATCTATTTTTGGCCCCGCTATCCACTCNTGGGGAACCTATAAGATGATACACGCTAAACTGGGATATAAACATAATACAGGGTGCAGCAATTAGTTCTTCCACTTTTCAAAAAATCGTGGTAGGGCCAGTGATAGTGAAAGGAGAGTGAAGTTTATGATATTCAAAGAGAAATGGCATCTAGTTTTTAGGTTTTGCAATGGCTTGGTCGAGCGTGCATCGTGCGTTCGTTGTCAAGTTGTTTTTTAAAAAAGTGAACCATTATAGCCACTCAGAGGGCGTTCCGCACAAGGTATGGGTTGCACTCCACGGATCCAGTTCCTGATCGAAAAACAATTTTGACCACATCATCAGCTTTAGGCTGTTGGAGATACACATGCAGCCAATCATCCTCGTGCGATTCCGCAGGACATGTTCCCCGGTCGCCGGATTTGAGTCCCCGTAACTTCTTCTTGTGGGGTTACCTCAAGGCTGAAGTCTTCAAACATCGCCCTGGAACCCTTGAAGAGTTAAAGGAGGCAATTCTGGAGGGAATCATCCAAATTGATGCGGATATTCTGACGAGAGTCATGGAAAACTTCCGTAAAATACTTAAAAAGTGCATCACTCGCAAAGGCCGTCATTTAGACGACATTATTTACAAAACATGGATGGTAAAAAATACTAGAATACACAAGCTTACAGAATTCAAAATATGTTTTCAAATAACTCATTTTGTTTTTATTTACCAGCTCTTTCAAATGTGGAAGAACTAATTGCCGCACCCTGTATATCCGATGGTTGCATGGGGATATTAAATAAAAATGAGGATACGGCCTTCGCTGATTGTAAATGTTTTCTTAACATTCCATTTCATGATCAATTTTGAAAGGCCGTGTATTGTTGACTCAGCCATTTTCCTGATATCAGTTTCAGGTGCTCATATGTCTGGCGAACCATCGTCGTGCAAGGACTATTGCCTTGAACGAAGTCTATTTCGTTTTTCCAAGATTTTTTCCTTCGCATATGTTATTCAGAAAGTTGCCCTATCTCAAATTGTGTCCCAACAGTTTCAGTTTTCTCTTAATAATAAATTAAGCCGGATAAAATATCTGTATCTTAAATTAACTATAAAAAATATACAGATATTTATTAGAGCTGACATACTTTCCTGAGTACATCATCAGAGCTAGATTAATCTGCTGATTCTAGATGGAAAGTGCTATTCATCAGCTCTAAATTAGTCTTTTTTCCAAAAACAAAAAACATTATTTTAAATTAAATAAACAAAATACAATTTATACAATTAATTATGCACACAAGAAAATGAAAAGTCTCAGGCAGACATGATGATGAAGATATTAACCTTCAGAATAGGTATGTGATAAATGGCTTTATCTTAAAAAAAAGGACCAAGGACTTTCATCATTAGCAGTCAATTTGTCTTCTTGAAAAACACTATTATCTAAAATGGAGAAAATAAACTTTGATCTTACATAAGTTTATAAAGCAACTCAATTTGAACAAGTTTTAGAAGAAAAATCAATCTCCTTTGAAAGGAAATGTCGCATATCCTCAGGGTGACATAGGGTGTAATCTCAAATGACAAACGGACATATGTTTCTCGCACCGTCACCCCCATTACGTTACATCCCATGACATTTTTCATTCTCTTTTGGAGTTTGAGTTGTTAACCATACTTTTCATATCACAAAGTTTTGCCAGATTTGTCTATTTGTCAAAATTATACTTACCCTTCATGCTGTCAACTTTTACCAGAATTTGTAACTAAAATTTTAATTTTACAAGATAATGGTAATTTCCATTTTGAGTAGATAATCAAAAAAATATGTTAATATACCTATGTCCCTACAGGATGTTATTATGTTATTCATAAGAGAAGAACGTTGAAAATTAATACATGGATGAAATGAAGAGATGCTTTCATACTAATGGATGCAATAAAAAGGGTATTTCATACTAATGGATGCAATAAAGAGATGTTTTCATACTAATGGATGCAATAAAGAGATGCTTTCATACTAATATATGCAATAAAGAGATGCTTTCAAAGTAATGGTGGCAATAAAGAGATACTTTCATACTAATAGATGCAATAAGAACGTTCTTTCATACTAATGGATGCAATAAAAAGGTTCTTTCATACCAATGGATGCAATAAAGAGATGCTTTCATACTAATGGATGCAATGAAGAGATGCTTTCATACTAATAGTATTACAATAAGATTTATATAAAAATGAAAATTTAATTTTTCAATATATGAATATATTCAAAATTTATTAATTAAATCGGATTTTACCTCTATAAAATTGATTGATAAGGAAATGAATAATGTATTGACAATTATTATGGGATCACAATTACATTATTATAATGCTACTTCCTACCTACCACCTTAATATTTGTAGGTATTGTACATGCTAAAATATGCATCTAAAATATGGATTGAATTAATTCATCAAACCGAAGCTGAAAACATGACAAAGAGCAACTGATCGGTCTACGCAAAACATCAAAAATCAACATTGGATAAAAGCAATAGGAGGACTGTCAAAAGTTAAAGATATGATGGATAAGGTAAAACAATTGATTAGAATTCGGCAGGGCTTGTAACCATCTGAGGAGAATAGAGACTAAGGGACTTTGAGGACGGGAAGGTCATGAAATAAGTGGGATTAAGACCTAGGATAAGAAAAAGTTGGGAAACAATTGAACAAGAATCACATAAGATCAGAATTATCAGACACATCGTTTTTTTTTTTTTTTTGCATTAGGCGTTTTAACTGATAGCTAAAGCTTCGCCGTCCTTCGCCGATTAAAAAACTAAGTTTATAGTTTTTAGAAGATGTTTCAATATCAATAATGCTTATAGTGCAGCAATATAAGACAAACTGTGGACAGTCGGTATAAAATACAACTTCTGAAATAAGTGAAAAAGTAAAATAAAATCTTTAATAAATTCCACACTAATTTGAGTGTGCAGGAATCTGCAGTAAAATTGTAAGAACTAAAAAACATTACACTACACACCAAAATGATAACAGGAATCATTGCAACATTAAATAGCAATATAGAACATAACTAAAAGATAAAACAAGAAAAAAACTAAAGTTTTCATTGTAAATTTATTGCACTTTGGTAAGTTTTAATCATGAAATTTATGGAGTGTAAGAAATAGGAAACTTTTTTTATTTGACTTTATTAGTTTGAAGAAGACAGTATGGTATTTTTCTAGTTTAATTAAAATATATTTATGTGAACTTCATAAAATACAAAACTTTTTTTTGCTACAAAAAGCATTCAAAATTTCCACAAAACTACAACATAATGGATATTTGCTTGTTCGAAAAATGATGTTTTTCAAAATTACATTTTCGTTAGGAGATTAGGTAGTCTTGTGCATAACTTTTCTCTTTTGTCAGAAAAACACAAAAGAGTTCGGGCTAATATATTTTTTATACACCATCCCCGGCATCCCGGGCACTTTATCTTCCGAAATCTGAGCGCACGGCAGTGCGCCAGGCCAAGTTCCAGAAAGCACCAGTGTATCTTTACACGAAGCAATTCACCATGTTTTTCAAACCGTCAGATATCCGGTTCTACAAGGGATAGATCTTTGAAATTTTGAACATACATTCCGTAGTATAGTACAATACTACAGGATTAACTTCAAAAGTTAGTTCTAACCCGGACGGGAGATACGTAATTTCAAAATTTGCACTTTTGGATACTCACTGACTGACATATTGACTGACTGACTGATTCACTCATCATCAAAAGTTTCAGGCACTTCCCGTATACCTAGAGC